>JAHZNB010000811.1:0-16607 GCA_027744295.1 Callyntrura guangdongensis | reverse complement strand
TTTGCGTTATTCAACCAACTTAATTTTACTCATCCTCAAGTAATTTTCAAGCCATCCACATTATATACAACTTTGTTGGTTTCAGTGGAGAATCACATCTGTTTATTTTGCAACAAACGCTTTTCCAACTATTGGCCGTTACAACAGCATGTCTCCTCGCACACCAAGGAGAAACCAAATTTTTGTCAATTATGTGACAAGGGATTTTCACAAAAAGGCAGTTTGCTTCGTCATTTTGAAAACGTACATAAATCCTGAAATGACTCGACGTTAGCGAGTAGTAAATCTGTGTCCTCTCATCACATCCTCATCTCAATCAATCAAGCCATATTGTAGTTTGTTGTTACCTTATAATACCAATACTTAGTAATACTTACGATGGGAGACCGGAAAGTGTACAAGAGCAATTTCCCTCATTCTATCGGATATAATTACACTTATGAAGATAATTGTCGGTGGTAACCCACAGGTTATAACTTTTTAAGAAATATCGTCAAATCGCTTTTTTTGGAAATTTCTATGGAACCTTATGGGATTTTACATGGAAAAATGAAACTGATAGAAGGACACCCTTGTGCTATTTTTAAAAAAAATAAAAGAATTTTTTTCATGACTAGCAAAATTTTTCAAAAATCATTTAAACATGAAAATATTTCAAAATTGAATATTGTGGAACTAAGCATTGGAACAATTTTGCTTGTGATGAAAATATTTGATTTTTGACAAAATACCACTAGACGGAGATCCCTGCCCTACCTTATATGAATTTCATTTTTCTGTGTTAAATTCCATCAGAATGACATTTAATTTATATTGATATAACAATAACTAGTTTAAATGTAATCACTTTAATAAAATTTAATTGATATTGATCGGCCAAGTAGCTAATACTTGGCTTCTGGCAATACTACTCTACCATACTACTATGAATGTCTTTCGCATTTCGACTAATTCTTAGATTGGAATCATGCAAAGGTGCAGAAATTCTCCAACTGTGTTCCGTTTCTAAATTACAACTGAATAGTCGCCCGGCAAACAAGATGTCAAAGAGTGAATAAAGTATCGAGCACTGTCTCGTACATTTTATAGTACTAGAGCTAGCAATTCAGGCTCGTCCTCTTCTCCTTATGAATACGCGTTGGCTCAAATGGAGCCTTCCTTAAGCGCTTTAAAACTTTACAAAGCAGTGTGCGGACCAAGCCAAGCTGAACATTTGCCAAGCCAAGTTATATCTCATGTCAAGCCGGGTTTGCAATGTTGGCTGAGCTTACAACAGGGCTGCTAACCATGTAAAACTTCGGACGTGGAAATTCTTTCTGCAAAATTTTTTGCGTCAAAAAGGCATGCCAGTCAGTGCTGGCGGGCATAGAGAATTTTTTGGCTTGAAAAAGGAGGGCTCTCCGGCAATTTTTGTTATCGATTTACAAGGTTATCGGGCACGAAGGTTTTTTGTCGGGCAATTTGGATTTCGATTTCCTAGGCTGTTGGGCAATAAGGAAAGTTGGTTGCCGGGCCATTTGTAAGAAATTCCACGTTCGTCAAACTACGTGCATATAATGCGATACTGCAATTCATTCATTTTATTAACAGTACAGTATAAAGCTGAGTTAATAATTTACTCACAAAGGCAAACGCACAATACACATGGTGTAAGGAAACATAAACGATGTACAAAACCATCACAACTTAAGAAAAATCCTATATTATAGCAGAAATATCAGGTTAAGCTGGGTTGGGCATGCTTGGCAAGCAAAGCCAAGCCATGCCGGATCTTCCTCAAGCCAACACCGCAGCATGACGTGCCTTTCCCTTGAAATTTTGCTAAGTATTCATCACTGCATGGAAGAAACTAGAAACCTTGGGAAACAACGATTTTTCCGGTAGCCATCAAGTAACTGTTCCACAGTATTCAGTACCTAAGCTGTCCCTTTCGTTTGTCATCCAGTTGCATTTGCACAAAATTTTCCGCGAGTACAATGATGGAGGTCAGAACCAAAGCTACTCAAATGACTTGATACAAGATGCACCAAGACGTTATCTCATATGACACTACCAGCTGCACAAATGGAAAATTCCCACTGGGCTGATTAGCACGCTATGAAATATCGGTTAAATCGATAAACGGGAAAATGTTTTGGCTGGCTTGGAGTATCTTATTGGCACCAATGGTATAGATAAAATGGATAAAAAGCCTCTTCAAATGTTTTAGGAGTAAACGACGACTGTCGGATTTGCTTTTATACAAAGCGTTAATCAAAACATCATACAGCAATTGTTGATATGCCATATGTATTCTAAATTTATTCTAACTGACAAGTGAAAGCAATCGCTCGTGTTATGGTCCTTCGGGTTCAATGCGCTTGCCGAGATTCCATACTTTTATCTGCTATCAGAAGCCTTTTCGTTTCGTCGCTGTGTATCTAGTGAAATAATTTATGAAGCGAATTAATGTGCAAGGCGTCCTTTATGCGAGTCACCACGTCTCTTGCAAAATAAAGTTCTTTCCTTTCATCATCGCAGTCGTGGCAAATTACCGTGGATTCGTTTATTCGACCGTATTCCGTTTTCCCGCATAGCATTTCCCAATTTACGGTCGGCTAGTTAAAGTTAAATGTAAATCACATTTATCCATTCCGTCTTTCTGTCAAAGGTGGATTCAGCGACGGGAATGTCACAACACCAGGTATATTGCAAATTGCTTTTCATTCCGACGATATAGCAGATAAAAGTCCGACGTTAATTGCATTCCATACCGCTGTTGATTCTCGAGTGTACTATCGTTGATCAATATTTCGTTTTCTTTTGTTTGGAGGATAAAGATTGTCATGAGCTTCACACGTCAAGGGACGCGCTTTGAAAGAGTTGTGGACTAAATTTTGCAAATTTTTATTCAGAGGGTGAAGTAACGCATTTTGCAGAACTAACCACTTTTCCATACGAAATACTACAGTTAGATTAGAGTTTTCCAAAAATGCAATATCATATCGAGTAAATAGGACCTATAAAAATCCTCACCTTCGAGGATATTTATATGCGTTTATTTATTTATATAAGTTTTTTGATATTTAAGGTACACATAATTTATGTGACATAAATTTATTGTTACAGTATGAAATTTAAATGTCAAACTTTACAAAAGGACATAAGTACGTATAAGCTTTTGGAAAATGGGTGACCAATGGGTGAAAATGGGAGAATTGACCTTCACTGGTCAATTCTCTCCCCCTACAAAATAACACAATTCTGATGCAAGTATTCAGTAAATTATTTTGTGAAGTGTTCATATAAATATAAGTCTTGAAGTTGGCGCCAAGCGCTTGTTCGTATTAGTATATGATACTTCTAAGTTTTGTTAGCATCGCAGTATTGTCTTCAAGATTTGTTCCAATCGTTAATGAAGGCATAAGAGTATGGGTAAAAAATGTGTTGACTATACTTCTTCCATTCCACTCAGGTAAATGTCAGGTAAAGGTATCGTTTTACGTGTGCATGTGGCTGGTGATATGGAGACAACCTGAATTGATTCATAAATACGGGAATTTTTATGACAAAAATATTGCTACCTCATACGACGCACATCGACGCTATTTTATGTAACCATAGCCAAGTTTGGGGAACGTATTTTTATCCCAAACGAAGTTTTCGTGGTATATCGCCACGGTCTGAATACCTGTTTGATTATTTACAGCAACAGCAGCTGGCTTCTCCCCTTTTCTCATCTCAATCTCAGGAAATCAACGCAAACCCGATTTTAGCGGTTTTCAAAATTTTCATTTGTTTTCATTTTGTTATTTTTTTGATTCTCCACAAGATCCCGGAATTTCCGACAGCGTCACACCATAACTCCAAACGTCACTTTTTGCCGAAAATTCACTTTTTTTCAAAGACTCAATTGCCATCCATCCCCAAGGCTCCTGTTGTGTCTTCACGTAATTGTATAGTTATACATTCGTCGGGATAATCCAAAGTCAGAAATTTAGCCAATCTTTTTAGTGGTTAAAAGTACATTTCTTGTTGCAAGGTCAGCATGAACAACGTGTTTGGTTCTAAGGTATTCCATTCCTGAGGCAATCTCGAGCGACCATTGTAGTATCAGATCCGACTAACCTATAACGGGAGCAAACGTGGGTTGATATAAGAGCACATGGTTATGTTTTCAAGAAACTATATAAAAATTGTTTTTTCCTTGTTTTGCTTACGCGATTATGTGGTCGTCAGTTGAAGGTTGGATTTTGTCTGGATTTCTGAGATAATTTTGCAATGAACCCAAACCACAAAGCTCCGTAGCGATGTACACAATACCTCTATGAAGCTCTGCTGTGTTAGGTCTCCCAGACGTCCTAATTTATGTAAGACAGGTCCTACTTTTTTGGACATAAAGTAGGACTGTCCTAATTTTGACTACTATGTCCTAATGGTCCTACTTTTTAAAAATTTGAAATACAAAATTTAAAACAGAAATTTTGCACAGAATACATTGTTTTAAGACTCCATTTAACGTATTTCCCGTTTACTCTGCTGCTTATACTTCCTCTAATTTTTAAATTTATCATGGCAGGATTGAAAGTACCGTATTATTTTAGTCATTTAATAAATGTATAGTGAAACATTCAGTGATTTCTACATTAAATCAACCGTAAATACGACGGTGACGCTAGAACTGTACAGTTTCGGTGATGCATACATCTAACTGCATCTAACAGACCACGTACATGCAAACAAAAAATTCTTTTACATTCATATGAAACATCAATCTATTAGCAAAATAAATCCAGCTATGAATGCTATGAGTCCAAATCAACGCTAATATAAATTCAAAGCGCTGGAACGAAGCCGTATAATAAAATGTAATCTTGCGACGAATAAACGTGTATTTATATTGTCTATCGTTGATTTATAACTAAAATGTAACCAGAGTTCTAACCAAACTTTTATGTATTACTTAATGCAATGTGTAACCGTTTAACTGCAACATAAACGAAAATGTGAACGTATCAAAATCTAATAATTGCTTAATTACAGTTTGTTAGGATAAACGTTGTAATTTAATGACAAGTACATGTTTTATAGATACAAANGATAAACGTTGTAATTTAATGACAAGTACATGTTTTATAGATGCAAAACGGCTCGCTTTTTACACAGCAATCAAATTTTTGAACAAAGTGAATTTACAAACTGTTTATTGCAACGAGATATTAGTACCCGAATTTCTCGTTTGTGATAATAAAACGAATATTTTTAAGGTTTCTTTTAATATTTTTCTCGCGCTATGCCTTGACCCAGTTTTTTGTTTAGTACTTCACAACTAATAATGTTATAATTGTTCATTTTAAAGGCTAAAGAGGCTGTTTTTATTTTTTAAACTCAAGCTTTCGCCAACTTGCCGTTAGCTTTATCAAGAGCAAAAGAATAATGAGAAAAAATTTTGAATTCTTCAAGGTATGGGGATGATTTGAAGCTAAAACCTTGATAATTCTTTTTAGAAAAATGCTGATACAATGACCTGGACTACTCCTGTAATCCACTATAGGTCGAATTGCATCCCTTGTTTATGAAGTTTAGGTAATCCATAAAGTATCGGACATTTTTCATTATCAGGACGAATAAATTGATATGTATGTCGTTCTATTTTCTTAGAATTAAATAGATTTAAGCATATTTGTTTGATTGATTTTAGATACTTATTCATGGGGTTATTTGACAGTTCTTCATAGGGACCTAATAATGTTGACCTAAACTAATAATGTTGTTAAATGTTTTTAAGTATGTGTTTGGAACATGTATACCATGCACGTAAGTCATTTACTGATATAGACAGAAAGCAGGGTTTGTAGGAACGGAGGGCCCAAAAAATGACTACCGTAAGATTCGTACCGAAAGTCACGATTTTTAAAAATGTGAGACAAAACTTCTGTCGCACTTTCTATCTATTTTATCAATTTCCTAGCTAACGTAATTTCTTGGGTGGTTCGTGGGGAATACATGGCCCATGAACTAAAAATTCGAATTTCGACCATTTAAACATCACCATCATTGTAATTTTTCCTATATTTTTATCTATCGTTTTCTGCAAATTGGTACTCAAAGTAAACATTACGTAGTAAGTTTTTCCACGCCACGCGCGGACTCTCGTTCACGTTGTAATTTTTATGTTGTATTACCTCAAATCCTTGCCCTTGCATTTTACAACACATTTGGTGTAGTAAAATATTTTAAGTTTCAAAGAAATATTACTGACCAGGAATTATCCCGCGCTGTCCACAGCTCCGGGGGTCAGCATTAGTCAAAACTAAGTAATTCGACAAGTAAAACCGACATTTAATAATTATTTAGAACAATTTAACTTACGACAAGCGCGCGCTTGCAATGCAATGCATATTGCATATCTAGCAAGCACAACAACCGTTCTCCATTTTAAATATGTTTTTCGAAAGATTAGATTCCAGAGATTACATGGGAAAAAAAACTTACGTAGCCGTCAAGCAACATGGAAATTTTTTGAATTGGGCTAGTCAAAGTACGCTTTCCAATTTCTGTCTGTACGTGCTGCGAAAGATATTTACCTTTCAATTCATTTTTCGCTTTTGCTTACAGGATATTGATAACTGGCATGCTAACAAAGTAATTCTGAAATGCTGCAAATATTACAAATTATGTTACTATACTATTTCGAGTAGAGAGCGGGTGATGTGCATGATTGATATGCATGCATACGTACATACGTAGGTGCAAGGGTGAGCGCTTGTCTTAATTTAAAGGATTTCAAATTATTATTAAATGTCAGTTTTACAGCAAACTGACTTCATATTCGTAATCAGCATATCCGAATTACTTAGTTTTGACTAATGGCGACCCTCGGAGCTGTGGACAGCGCGGAACAATTCCTGGTGAGACAAATTAAACCTAAAAATACGTTCTTATAGCCTTAGTTTTCTATCACGTACATGGTCCTACTTTTTTGGTTTCCAAATCTGAGAGGCCTAGTTATGCGATATATGGTGCGCGTCTAATAAGACGTCTAAATATGGGTAATGCAAGTCATTTTAGTTAAATGTTTTTACTCTTAATTTATGTTTTAGTCTTTAGTTCAGAACGAAACATGCTGATTGCTGACAAGACACTTGTGGCCCAAATAGAAATCATGTTCAATCAAAGTCAAAGTTTTGTAAACCACACGACATATATGCATATTTATGTCGCATTATAAATTGCTCCTGGAATAAATGGCATGACTTTCTTTTGTATTGGCGGCGCCAAGAAAATATTTTTCATTCTCACGATTCCCGATTCTAGGAATACGACAATTTCAATCTGCTCTAAAAAAAACTGGTTTAAATATAATAATTTGATGGAAGAAAATGAAGCACCTACTTTTGTACCATTTTCTAATCGTGAATTAGCGTTAATCGAGAACAGCCCGAAATTAAAACTTGTATAAAAACCCTCAACTGTACAGGAATAATACCCAGTTTTCTTTTACCGTGCAACCGAACGCGCATTTTTAGAAACTAAACGTTACCAATCTTAAATAAAAAAAAAGCTTGTTTTCGGATCATTCTCCAACTTCAGCGTTATCTTACCTAAAAATTACCCATTTGGTTACCTAAAAATTCAAACTTCTTTTTCGGTAAATTTCCAACTCCATTGTAAAAATTGCGGAGCTTCGATACAAATCAAGTGACGCCATGCAGACAAATTTCCACACGTATATCTTTTTACTTCTGTTCCTATGGATTTGGACAATCGGTGCTGAATCAGATTGCTCTCCTAAAGATTGTAAGGACCCCAATAACAAAAAAGAACATTTTAGTTACGACGACGAAAACCCAGAGTATCCACCACCGAACCAGTGGCCTGGTAAGTGCGTAAGTAGCAACAGCAAGAAACAATCCCCTGTCGAACTTCCAAGATCAAACTTGTCACCAGCAATCTACCCGATTCCAGCGGGAGGAACCCCCACAGTTCGAACCGTCACATTTAACATGAAAAGTTACGATGTACCAAGTTTCAAACTACAAAACAATAACCACACCGTCGTGATAGTACCTCCGTCTTCAGACTATACAGCTTTAAGTATAATGGAGAATACAAAAAACTCTGACTACCTTTTCCACAGTGCTCATTTTCACTGGGGGCGTACCAATGATGTAGGATCTGAACACTGTGTGAAGGAAGAAAGTAAAACTGTTTGTTACTCCGTGGAATTGCACTTGGTGCATTATCGAAGTACGTTTCCTTCACTAGAAAAGGCACTCTGTTCCCAGGAACATAATGCCCTTGCTGTGGTCGGGGTGTTTTTAAACGTCGCAAATGGCCCCGACAATACGCATTTGGCACCTATTGTGCAAAACCTAGGAGATGTAAACTTGCCCACAGATTGCCCAATTGATGTACCGAAGAGTATTGATTTCAGACCGTTTTTGAGCAAAAGTAATCGTTTGTGGACATACCAGGGATCACTGACTACACCGGCTTGCGACGAAGTTGTCAGCTGGAACGTAATACAAGGAGTTGTGGATATAAGCCAGAATGACGTAGACGCGTTCCGAAATTTGAATCACACTCCAGAGAAAAAAATGAGTCAAAATTTTCGTCCCTTGCAAAAGCTTCATGGCAGAAATATTGAGACGGTACTCTCCAAGTCCTAAATTGTCCAGTCTGTTTATAACAATATTATTAGAAACGAATATAAAACCGAAATTCAATAAATACATTAAATAAATTTACACCCAAAACTACAAATACAAATTTCAAGCATTTTCCAAATAAGTAAACTTAAAGTAAGTTTGTTTCGCTTTCAAAATTGCAATTAATAACAAACTGGCATACAAGCATCTATGAGTAGGATGCAGTGCAAAATTAGGGACAATCGGAATACCCTGACTTTTTATGTAATACATTTTAACGCGCATGAGATAATGAATTACACCAATACTTCATTTTGCTATCGTCCCAGTTTCATTGGGTCGTGTGTTTTTCTTAAAAACACACCTCCAAAAAGTCATTTTAAATGAATGCATAAAATATGTAGATGTTTCGTCAAAATATACATGTGCGTGAAGTTTGCAAGCAGTTATGCAACTAAGATGCAAAAAATATTATTAAAATATTAAATATACAATTAAAAGTGTGACCCAAGTGTTTTATGTCATTCGTCCAAATACTGAAGCTCAAAGTAATCCGGGTAACTATATGGAATATACAAAATAATTAATATTGTTTTTAAAATAATTAAATTTTTGACATGTCTTGACATATCACACAAGCACATATATGCGGGAGAAAGTAAAAATAACCCAAATTTCATCATATCTCTAACTACAATACCATATCGAAAAAGAGAGCGATGAAAAAACAAATATTACATCAAATTTCTAACGCCTGTCAAAAAAGTTCAAACTATACCTATACACGCCTCTACCCCAAAACAATAAGCAAAACCATCTATAAAAATTCAATCTCCATAAAAATCGCAAAAGTGATGAACTCTTTACAAATATGAACACACATGAATTTTGCGAGACCTTTTTTTAATTATCAATACAATCGTTAAATAATCCATTTACTGTTGTTACTTCAAAGCCCAATCCATTTGAAAAGAATACTGACTACTTTCAGAAATATAGAGCAGCATGCAGTAACGGTTGCATTAAAAACGTCAATTAATTCTAGGAGCGACTAATAATCGATATGATATTGCGATTGTGCGTACTGTACTGATTAACCCGTAAACGCAGTAATAAACCCTTAAGGCAATCAAACCCATTATATTTTTTAAAGGTTGTATAATATACATACAAATCCCAAATAATAATGTCTTCTCACTCTGATCTGCTCCTAACCTATTAATCGTCTCCATTTACAGCAGCAAGAACGAACCACAAATCCACTACACATACCTTACAACTCATGTCCCTGCAGTGTTAAACAGTCACAAATCCATTCATTAAAATTCAAAATGTAGAGTTGACGAACCACAAGTACAAGCCCTGATCTATTAAAAAAGTCTAAAGAAATCCTTTTTCTATAATGTTATGTAAATCACGAAGATTACATAAAATACGTACCACAACAAAAGTGCCAATCGGGACTTGCCACTCGACAGCTGCAGGCAACGAGAGCCAAAAAAATCACAAGCGTGCACATTAAATTAAAATTATAATGTAACAAGCGCTGTCGTCAAATTGCTATAAAATTAACCTGCTGTAAATAGCAGCCATAGCAACGAAGCTGTATCGATACAAGTTAAAAAATTTAATTGCTTTCATTATATTAGCTTGTTTATATAAGCTAGCCATTGCTTTAATATACCTATGTGCATATATTAAATTGTAAAATATAGACTTGTAACGACCTCTAGGGGCTACAGGGGTCAACCTGACAATACTACAACTTGACAATCTGAATTGGACCTCGTTCTCCTATACAAAAATTGAGCTAATTTGGCTAAAGTTTAAATTTTGACCCAAAGGACATATTTTATGAAAGTGTATCCCAGAGATGCTGATACCCTGAGGTACATGTATGCCAAATTTGAGGCAAATCCGCCGAAGTATGGCCGGGAGAGTGATGAACGGACGGACGGACAGACAAACACGATATAAAGGATTTTCATTGTTCATATAAATTATCAGGAGGGTGTGTACTATGTATCGAGTACCGACTGCTTACCGGTGATACTCACATAAATTAATAATAATAAGGTGTACACGGGGTATTAAGTGGAAATAATAGAAAGATGTTAAGATTTTATTGTCAAGCTTTCGATTTTAATCAAAAATCTTCTTCAGGTACATAAAACATAACCAAATAAAAATATCGAAAAGGAAAGCAGGCATTGACATTCTTCGGAAAAGAAAAACATTGAAAATACTACAAATTGAATAAAATAAATAAAAATCCTTTTGTCATCATGTATCCATGGTCTTCAAAAGTAGGTCCAATCCAGTCCATCATGTCCAATTCCATCTTCACAAATCTGAAAACACAAAAATGATTGGATTGAAACATAAATTAATATTTTTATTAACATTGCCACTCGACAAAATCGGCAAAATGTCGACCACACGACCACCGAAATACAGATAGCTGATCTGACCAATTATAAAAATAATGATCGTTGTTGGTCCATCCGATATGATCACATTTTTGTATGACAACTTGACTTGTCGTACCGTAACCCACAGCATCAACAACATCATTATAATCATCATACAAAATTTATTTTCTGTCAAAATTAGTTCTCTTTTCAATTCCAATCAGTTTTAGTACTGTCACTTTTTTCCTTCGGTATTCTCTACTTCTGATACAACTTACACATCATGAATAATAACTCAAGTGCAGAAAAACGACAAATTAGTTAATTTAGACAGCAGAAACAGCACGTACTATACTACTATCCGTGCTCATGTAACCTGTCAAATGTCAAAAGATTCTCTCTTCTCTCTATGTGTATTTCCTTTCTCTAACATTTTGTAATTGCTAGCATGAAAGTATGTATACATAAACAATTTATAAACAGGAGCCCCACACCACGTTTATCTAAACAAACTTGTTCTGAATTCTGAAAGTGAAATCATGTTGACAACTTCCATTTCTTAACTAACATATTGACTTGATGTCGTTGTAAAATAGTGGGTATTTAAGATGGGAAATTGTCGTACACACAAAAAGTTGTCTAACGATACAAAACCTTGTCGTTATGGCAACATTTACTTATTATTTAGGATGTGCGTTTTTTCTCAGAGAAGGGTGATGGATAATAAATAAATCAAGTCAATATGTGCATCCTCCTGACACGAGGCAAAAATATTTCGACTCAATTTATGAACGTCTTCTTCTTCCCAAAGTGTAACAACACTCTATCACAATAACGTACAAAGCGTGTAGGCAATTCTGGTAGGGCAGGGCAGGTAGGTAATCATGATGTTGACCCCCGTATAAGTTTCGTAATTTCCAAGCAATAGAACCATATAATAAAATATTTAACTAATTTCGTTGTGCATTCACTGTTTGACCATGACCATCCACAGAAGCTGCATTTCATATTGTTGCCTCACAGCAGGTCAACTTTCAAGGAGGAAATTAGTGCATGCACCTGTTTGTCTTGTACTTAACTATGGTGATTTGTGTATTTGTTGTTTGTTTGTTGTTTTTGAATGCAGTAAAGTGCATTTATCAGTGCTTAAATAATAATAATTAGTGCATGTCACCATTAGAGTGAGTGCAGGTGCAGTAACAGTCTAATAATAAATACCTACATGCTTTTAAATAAAAATGGAGATTGATGGATGGAGAATCGATGTTTCTTCATCAAGAATAAAACGCAACGCTAGAAAGACTACGCTACGGTGCAAGGTTTTTTAGATTTAGGAGAATGAAATTATGAACAATGTATTATTATTGTGCAGTTTTTATTGGAAATAAGTAAGTATTAATATGATTACAATTATTTAAAAATCCTCCTCTCGTCAAGATGGCACAAATTGAGTTCCAATTTTACTATACACACATACACCTTAAAATAGATGTTCATCAGGAACGACTTGGCCGTAATATGATTTTTTAAAATATCCCGATGCTTGTTTTAAAACTCACAGAGAAGTTGTAATCTCTTCACTAAATATCTAATTTACTCTAATTTCTGTGTTAGTGTGATTGCCTTGTAGAAAGGTCGCTAACTTGTAATATAAAATAAAACATATCTTTCAATAAAAATTCACAAAAATCGAATCGTTGATGGGGGTCAAAAAAATGTTTATTGATTCCATACACGCGATTTTTATACTGGCGTACTGTATTATTTTACAAATTATTACACACATGGTGGCAGTATTAAAAAAGGGGAAATGTAAATAATTAGAAAACTATTGAATTATATTACAATTGCATAAATTTTTGATTTCTTTGGATACACAAAGTTGCACAATATTTGATAGCTACAAAATAATAATAATAATTACGCGTGTGATAATAATCACTATTATTTTAGTTTTAGGCGAACCCGGCTGCACCCACGGGAACGTTGCCATATCTGTGGAAAAAAAATTAAGAACAATCCTCAATTATTATTCAAATACGGCGTTCAACAAACAAAATGGTTATCCAACAAATAACCCTGCTTACCTGTACCCCGCAGCCCCGTTCTCCCCATCAGACTTTAAGAAGTACACATTGGGTTTCTGAGTTACGGCAGGCCCAGGAATGTACTCGCTCTTGATGCTATGCTCACTCTTTGAAGGAAGCACATAAATCTTAGTTTTTTGAGCGGCTCCAACACCTCCTTGTATCTGCACGTTATGTTTGTAGATAACGGGAGCAGGTCTGACAAACACAACTTGATCCCCAACCACCGGGGTATTCGTAACTTGCACTTGGTGGGTCACCGTATCTGTCAACACTTCCCGAGCGTTCTTACAGTAAACCCTGGTGTCCCCGACTTGAGCACCTTCAGACCGCTGGTCGGCACACACCTTGCCCCAGAGAGCGAGCACCTCCTGTTCGTCGGCGGGAGTTAAAATACCCACCCCCGCAAACGCAGCCGACAACAGACCCAAGAATACAAACGACTTTGCAAACAAAAGAAAAAAATATTAATTTTTATTAATTAAATAATTTCCAAAATACAAAACTCACCACAGAGAAGTTCATGATTCCTAAGGCAAACGTTTCGACGTTTTACGACGTTCGAAGAATAGATGGTTAGGCAGACTTGATAAACAACACACACGTTGACAAAATCCGTCCTAAAGAAATTAACAGCTCAATGAGATCCCCATACACGCATCTAATAATGGCTATAAATTTTCGAACAAACAATCCAACGATATATATGTATGTATATATACAAAAATAAAGAGCAATGACAAAAGCGCAAAATATACCTGTTACACTTGTTATCCGACACACCACCACGCTAACCACAATAAACAAACTAAATTGTCAAAATCAAAACTGGTCGGATTGCTCCAAATGACTCGACTATTTAAAGGGTTTTTAAGATGAACTACGAATGCACACATCTTCATCTTTGCAAGTTCACTGCAACGACAGCATAAACGCCCAATTCCTTATAACGATGCGTAATAAAAAAGCATAAAAAGTACCTCATGACCCATGACGGCTCTACATAAAGGCCCTCCACATAATTAGTGGTACTGCAACTTTGACTGCAACATGAATTAAACTATGTGCTTATAGTTAGTAACTTGCATTGAAAATATTTAGTCCCTTTAGTAAATATTTTAATTTAGTCCCTTATAATATTTTGTATAAAGCATGTTGTAATTTAAACTATTACCCAATAATCTTCCACAATGCCACAAAAAAGTAAACACTTTCCCCGAGTTCGTATACAGACATGTAGCAATTTGTGTACATCTTTGTCCATGTTTACCTTTACCGTTCCTCCCGTATGGCATCAATCAACATTGGAAAGTTCTTGCCTAATTCAGCATCGCATCATGCCGGCATACGCAACAAATATAACCAATAAACTCATAATAGGTTGTATGTAGTGTGTAGTATGTGGCAATTTCTCAATATTATTATAAAACAGATGCAGATGTGGGTTATCAATTATCAATATCATACATAAATAGCTCTGACATCATGCCCCGAGGCCACGATTGCAAAATTTCATCCAATGAGATTTTTTCGGTTTTGTTACTACTAATACAAGGACGACTGCTAAGTACACTTTCATTTAACTGATTTCGTTGAAAGCTTACTTCACAAGCATACGTTTCAACATCATTCATTGTCGCAACCTCACCGTTTTATTATGTATACTTGTTAACTTGTTACAACAAACAATTATTTCAGAACCACTTTTAGGAAAACTACAAATCATATAGCACGTAATCAACAAGCGAATGTTTACAGTTTTGCTTTTTGTGGGCTGGAATTTATCACTCGGGAAACTCCCTCTATCACTGAAATTTTCGCTCATGTTTTGAACTTTTCCGTGTACAAATCGAGGTCAAAAAATTGTGAGTTATTTTACTAATTTAACACTTTTCGTTAATATTCCAATATTCATCAACCGTTCTACATAACTACATACATAGCATTTGTTTTGTATCAAAAATTAAAGTCTGGTAACTAGGGGATCGTCACTGAAATCCCAAATTATTGACAATGGACATATTACATGTTATGACCCGTTTCGGAGATATGTGCTAAATTATCAATGTTTGACACCCCATGGGGGTCAAAGGGATCAAACAATCTGGGTCAAATTTTGCAAACGGCATAAATATTCGTTAATTATGTGCTTATGTATCTACAACAACTTTAATCATAAGTCATACATTGAAATTTAAGTAGTCCACAGTGGGTTGACCCCAAACGCTCGTTTTGGAACTTGTCCGAGCTTGAATTAGCCAAATATATGGAACAGAGTTCAAAATTATTTTTCCTTCAAGAGTTATCGTGCAAACGACCGGACTGGTGGATGGTGGTGGTGGACACTGCAAAGATAGTCCCAAAGTCTGGTATTCTGGTCCAAAATAAGAATGAACAAAACAAATGAACAATTACTCATTCTGAATATTTACGGACAACAAAGCATCGGAACTAAAGCTGGCCGAACCCATATATTCGATAACCTTTATAATGGCAGTTTTATTAGAATCAGCGCAACACCACTTTATAGACGAAGTTTATATGTGTATATATGGTCATCAAAATGACAAAATTGTGAAGTTGAGAAAGTGTTAAATAAAGTAAATATTATGTATCCCACCAAATTAATAATTATCGTTTACACAATAATTCTCCGAAAACCATATTAACGAAAGAGTAAATATTTTCCCCGATTACGTGTGCACGGTACATGTATATGAACTAACTTTGTTTACAATTTAATTCTCCTATAGTGACGATATAGATTGCAAATTACGAAATTTTGGTGTCAGCAGCTTGCCACCCATGTTACGCAACACAGTATTACTATAACCACTGGATGAAGTTAGAAAAGGCAATTAATTTGGAGGTGTTGTAATCACCGAATAATATTACAAAACAAATAGACGTGGATTGTATAATCCTATCCAGTATCACCTGGGCCCGCTGCTAATTGCTACTAGAACGATTTCAGAGATGTAAATGTTGGAAGGAAACAAAGAAAGCTAACAAAATGATAATAAGTATATAGGTACAATATTATCCAACGCCAACACGATAATAAGTATAATGTTTCTTTATACCGTAGACTAACGAGGAAATGAACCCGCTCGTAATACGTCAGTGACACCAAACGCTCCAAAACATGCATAGTTTAGTAAACATGTATACAGTTTAGTTTAATCCCAATGGGCACAAAGACTGCGTCTGTTTGTATGCACGTGTAAGATGTGTATAATAAATTACTTGAATGTAATTGTGACATTTTGTAAAATATAACGAAAATAAAATCGATGCTTCAAGATCAAAATATTACAAACTTCTTGAAAACTCAATATTGTGGTAAGTGTTTTTGTTTTGTTCACGAATATTGTTGTCGTCCCAACAATTAAAATATGCTACACCGACACCAGCAATGAAAAATACATGGTAGAATGTTGTAGTCGTTGAGATTGACCGAATAAATGCACAAATGAAAT
>JAHZNB010000810.1:0-23123 GCA_027744295.1 Callyntrura guangdongensis | reverse complement strand
ACATCAGCAGGAGCACATATGTTTGTGCCTAGTGCTATATAATAGGTATTACTTTAAGTCTCATCAAGAATATTAGGTGGGTTATATAATAATGATGTTTGCTGATGATAATAATGATAACATGTCACATTGTAGACCTTTAAAATATCCGAAATTTTACAGAAAGATGAAAGTAAAACGATTCATCTAATTGAAGTAAAAACAATAGCAAACATTTACAAGATTGTGATTACGTGACATTATCTGTCACTTGAAGTTTTTCGCATTCAACAGGGACAGTGCCAATTACGGCTAAGTGGACGTAGACTCGGAGAGATTGAAAGACTTGAAGAAATCAAATTGCTTTAGACATACTATAAGTTTTAACAAAGCTCAACAACGCCAGCCTTTTAATAGAGTTAAATATATTATTTGTCACAGGCGCGTACCTAAAATTTTCAAAAAGTGTGACAAATTCGCAAACAATACACGATAGAATTTAGTGGAGGCGGTAATTTTTTAAAGCAATTGCGTAAAAGTTTGTGCACTATTTTCATTTTTAGAAATTGAATAATTTCAAGGAAAACAGGACAAATAACGTCTTTGGGTCGTGTGTGCGTGTTGTTAATAAGACATTTTACTCAAAGAAGCTTTTCAATGAAGGGCAAATTCAAAGGTTATATTTAAGCTCTACGTGTATATTCCTGCCAGCTTATCTTGTGCAGTGAATGGACATCCATAGAATAGAAAACAAAACATGTTGTTATATTCATTTTGATCTATTTACCATGTGTGGTACATTATTCGAACCAAAATATTAAAATTTGATACACCGTACTGTACATATGCACATATTTTTAGGTAATTTCTTGAAGGTGGTGTTCAATTATATGGTAAACACAATGTAAAACACGCCAAATGGACTGAAATTATATAAGGGCAACAGCAAAAACCATTAACAGGTTTACATATAGGTACTCACTCACTATTGACTATTATAGCTCTGGCTTTAATTATTGTCAACTGCAAGTGAAGACTTAGGTGACTAAGATTTATACTTTTTACCTTGCGGCAACAGTAAGAACGGCCTTGGTCCCCTATAAATCCTTTAAATTTTATGCCTTCAACATATTGCATGTTGCATGAAGTATGATGCATTTTTGTCATAGTCGTATTCTCGCCGTTTGAAGCTAGCATACCACTTTATATTATGTGAATATTCAGTGTGTTGTATACAGAGTAGAGCCAAAAGACACGAAATTTCGTTTAAATTGATTTTGTTTCAGAAATGAATTCGATGCGGATCAATTTCGACTTCTCTATAAAATTTACAAATTTATGCTGATACATTGAAAAGACACGGGTCACAAATAAGAATGGTAGGAGGTCAAATAATAATTTTCGACAAAAACTTAACAACCGAGAAGACATAAAGTCAAGTCAAATCGAGTTCCCTAATTCTATTGTATTCCCACTTCGTGACTGCTGTGTACTCAACCAGAAACATGCCATATCTTACAATGTTGTGGGAGAGACGGTGAGAGATCAACTCTGCAACTTTCCCTTATGAAATGACATTATTCCTTGGTCGGATGGAATCTTTCTCATGCTCTACTAGAAAACTATAACTGAAAATGTGAAGCCAATGAATACCAGCACACACACAGAGACAAGACACACACACAAGCAAGTCAATGTCAAATTAAATGACAAAGACACAAAGATCCCACGACGACAATACACATGTGGCAAACTATAAAACTATACTTCGTGAATATTGAAGATATATAGTAAATTGCAACAGTTTTATGACTCTCGGTACTTCTCTTTCACGTGCACGTCATACATACGTCGACAAAGAGAAAAAAAGATGATAGTATAATACAACGCTAGTAAAATATTTTTGGATTTTTTTCAAAAAAGAAATGCACTTTTAATAACTGGTTTGGGTTGCAGTTGTTCTATAAACAAACGAAATGATATAATCACATAGTACGGCTTATAATAACGTATGCAAATATTCTTCTAATTTAAAAGTTTGGAAAAAAATCTCATTGCTAATGCTATTTATGTAACACTATTAAAAATGCTTTGATAATTACTTTTGTGGATAGCAAGCGTTCCAACTTCAAACGCTATGTTGTTGGTGTCTCTTTTAATAATTGTCTCATTTGCATAAATTTTAATACAACTTTACAAACTAGACAATGACGATACGCACAAATTACCTATAAACACTGAATATTCCTTTGTAGGCTATTTAATGATAACTTTAAAGACTGCAAAATACTAAATCACAAACTAGACAATGACGGTACGCACAAATTACCTATAAACACTGAATATTCCTTTGTAGGCTATTTAATGATAACTTTAAAGACTGCAAAATACTAAATTATCTTTATTATTGCTTCTAGCAAAGGATAAACAGCACAAAAACAAAACAAACCATGTATGTTGCTGTAATGAAACGGTAACAAGAACAAATGTCATCATAGAAAAAAATAATAGTAAATACTCAAAATTTAAATAAGATTTCAAGTTGTTTATATATGGACTTCTGCAAAAATTTCACACGCACCAACTTGTTAACTGGCTAGTTGAACTACAACAACGCACGAAAAAGAATGAATATTATTATTTTAATGAGATATGATGACTGACTGTAGCTTGAGGACATTACATACATATGACAAATGACAATGAGGATGATTGTTTAAGTTGAAAGCAAAATGGTAGTTATATTACCACACTTTTGTTGAATACTATACAAACATTGTCACCATATATGTATGTGCGACAACGACAAAAATGTGCTTTTTAATTTTTTTGTGGGGTGTGAAGACAGAGCAATTTGTGCAAAGAATAATAGGTAGCACGACGTGCGTGCGTGCAAACATACAGTTGATTTTTTGCTGCAAAATTAAATTTTGAACTTTAGAAAGGACAATGACATTTATGTGCATATGATGATGATAATAGATGATTACAACTTGCAACAAAATGCAAAAGTGAGCCAACGTAAATGAAATACGTGTGTGAGTATGTAATCTTATTTGTTCACTGGAAAAATTATGATGACATATTGACAGTGTGCATTTAGTAGCAAGCGTATTACGGTAGACCATGTCAGGCTGTATCATTAAATCATCGTTACTGCTACTATTTATCATGCTTTCTAAAGTTACAATTCTATTGTTTTTGACAGCAGGCTTGACCTAGGATAACGGCGAGAGAGGCATGGAAAAGAGTATTCTTTTTAAACAAAAACGTCCGCTTACAGCCAGCTTTAGTAGAAAAATGCCTTTCTAATTGTGCCATATAATGAATACTACAACTACAGCCACAAAAACAGTGTTTGTTTATCGGGCTGTTTTCTTTTTGGTGGTAGTGCTATCATCATCGCCGCGCTTAATGCATATGTTATAGTTTGTAGTGAGTGGTAGCAAATAATCAAGAGAGTTTTGATTTGATAGATTTTTTCTTCGCCTTTCAGTATTCATTATGGATACAGAGCTCGGTTATACGCAGCGAGACGTTATTAACATTTTACCATTATCATCATCGTCGTCAACGACTTGGTTTTCATTTAAAAAGCTCTATTGTATATTTTGCATTCTTAAAGGTATGCGCGCTTGTGTATCGTTGTACGTGTTTTTGATACACTACTACACACAAATAATAGCTCCTTTTCAGCGGTACGATGTGTGTGTGTGTAAATGAATCCTGACATACAACTTTCACTGACAAAGTCAAGATTTGTTTGAAATGATGTGCGGCGTTGTAAAAAAATTGTTTTGGTGTATTCGCGCCGTAGCCACTACTGCAAATACAAATCTACTATCACAACAAGAAGCACACATTCAAATGCTCTCTCAGCTCAAAATTAGGATGTGTGGTGCTTCTTGCAAAGAGCGTGATTTCATGTAAACAAAAAATACGCTCGCGACATATATTGTTGTAATTTGCTTACACACACTATTATTATTAGTTTCGTAGCTTTTGTGCGAGCAATGCCAAACTCAAAAATTTCAGTAATAAGTAATAATAGCAGTAATAATTAACAATTATGGAAAATTTCCGCGAAGACATACTAGTAGAAAAGCATAATAAACAATCTTTTTGCGCGTGCCCTTTATTACTGTAAAGCGTGAAATAGTTTTAATTCGTGCTTATAAAGTGCATTAAGGAAGGCTTCTTGGAAATGCATTTCTAATGAAATCGTATTATTATTCGAAAATGCATTTTAATTATGTATATTAACATAATAAAACTGCCAGAAGAGAAATGTACGGAAGGTTTGCAAATGGAAGCAAGGAAAATATAATACATAATATTTGTGAATTCACATGCACACACACACATTCATCATTTATTGTCGGTAAAAAAATTTAATGATAAGTTACTATTTACTATACATATTATACGTGTGTGTACGAAGTACAAGCATAGGAATGCGAGACACCAAACTATACAGTTTTAAGTCTAGGTATCTAGATTTGTGGTCGTTCCTACAAACAATGAAGAGAAGCAGAGTACATGGCTCACTTGGCAGAGAAGCTCTGTCATCAGTCAGCACTCTCTGCACTATCATGCATGCCGATCATTTCATATCTCATTTTAAAACTTCCAGCAAGTCACGATCATTTCCCTTTTCCGCTTTCTTTTTTTCTAATGATGACAAAGAATGTAATTGCATGGCATAATGAGTTTATTTATTTGCTTTGTTTAAAGAAAATGTTACCAGCAAATAGAGTGGTCACAATGCAATGTGCGTGCCAAAAAGGAATTTATCGATAAAATATTGACAACCGTGAATACATTTGACAAGACTGAAATTAAGGTGCTAAAATAACACGCATCGTTTTTTAAAAACTGCATATTATTACAGGGGGCTATATATTACCTGTAAAGCGTTACATTGAATCTTTCGAAAACAGCAAATGGTGGAGGATCGGTTCAATCGGTTGACAATTTGTAATTTATACTTTACATTCATATCATATATACAACAGAATAAATAAACAAGTCAGTGATTTCTTTTTCAGTCAACGGAATTAGACAAAAGTGACAATAATATATAACGTTGCGCAAAATAGATAAGATTGTAATAACACGAAATGTACAAAGAGATGGACAGTCAGCCTAGCCGGCAGGAAGAACAGAGGGACTTGATTCATTTATGAGGACTGCATTCACCCTCGTACACATTTAATTTTACGTTTCGTATAACATCTATTAGGATCTTTGGCATTTTGTACGCCACATCAGACCCTGCTTCCAAATTATCTAGATAATTAGATTGTCATTATTATTATCAATCGACAAATGGGTTATAGATACATATTCTCTTATATAGATATTTATGGCCGGCCGTGTATAGTAAGACGATGAAAAGAAAAATTCCATCACATCATTATTGCAAACACTTGGGGTATCAATCAATCGACAAATGGGTTATAGATACATATTCTCTTATATAGATATTTATGGCCGGCCGTGTATAGTAAGACGATGAAAAGAAAAATTCCATCACATCATTATTGCAAACACTTGGGATATCAAGTTGTACATCAAAGAAGCTATATACTGTACTATGTGTTGATTGTTTAATATTCAGGCATTATATACCACCACCACCACCATTAAAAATCATATTGAATACACAGTGGAATGCTGAACTATGTTGCATACTTTCTAGTACACTAGAACAAATTAATAATTTCGTTACATTTCTTTGAATGTCGGTCTTTGTGCTCGTGTAAATGATAAAAAAAAGTATTTTGTTTTTTACGATGTATGTAGTAAGTAATAAATGCAGACAGACAGGATGAATACCTATGCACACACTAGTGCACGTATGTACGATATGAAAAGGTTTTGATAAAATCATTACAAAATTCACTGTGTAGATAATAATTAGGTATTCTTCTACAAAACAGGACTGGCTTGTGTTCAAATTTGTTAGGGGTAAAGCGTAGCATATATTTTAATTTTGCAGCTCGCATTGTTGGCCAATATTATTGTTAGGTATTTTTTTGGAATATTACAAAATTCCAATCATTTCCTGCCAACTTAGAGATCAAAAGAGTTAATTTCCCGGAAATGAGGTCCGTATTTGAAAAAGTAATGAGAAAATGCTGCCGCTGCCTGCTGCTGTGAGAATATGCAGTTGGTGACTGTTGATTAAACAAGTATTTCAATGGCAATATATATTCTATCTTCTCATGGAGAACCATATTTTCTGCATATTTTAAACCAAGTACCTTGAAACAATATTTTTCTATGAAAAGCAGTTCTTGTTCCTTCCTGAATGAAAAATGAAGTGTTTTAGAAGCTGAAAGTAATGCAAAATGGTGTTCAATATTAAATTCATCTCAGCAAAGATAAGAGCAAACGGTTAGAACAAAAATAGGGTGTGCGATAAAAAATTTCACAAGTAATCACTTTTTATATTTTTATTATAATGTTGAATGTTGCGTAAGTATATACCTAGCTGTTCAATCTAATTTAAGAATGTTTTAGAGAATAGAAGGTACAACTAGCGTTGGTTAACTTTAAATGTGACGACAGTTGTATAAATACTTATTTTGCCCGTCATTGGTTAAGACTATTCTGAGAATCGAAATTTGAATGACAGATAATATGGAGTGTTCCAGTTACAATTACTGACGTCATGAAAATATAAAATATATGTGCCTACAATAGAAAGTATCACAACAGTATTATTAATTATAAAACGTAAGTTGCCAAATAGATGGAAATTTCAGTTCATTCATCAGAATGTATACTGGTCGCCACTCGCTAATTAATTCAATTCTTCTTTTCCCAAAGTTGGAACGAAAAACAGTATTGGAAAACTTTCCTTTGAAATCAAACACTAATGCAGACTAGGAAAAGTACAGAGTACAATACAGATATTTATCTACAAATATATTTCGTACACAATAAAGTTGTTTTCCCTTTTGTTTTTTTGTACGCTACTCTTCTCCAGGTCTTTGCGTGGGTGCTCATTGCATTTAACCGGGTATTGCGTATTTTCTGCTGTGTATGGACTATTACCAAACGATTTATGTTTTTCTAGTAAGTTATGTAGGCAACTGTGTTAGGTAAACTATGCCAAGCACCAACGAATGTAAATATTGTAAATGTGTACTAAAATAGAATAAATAGAATGATGCACGACATTAGTAGGACAGAACATTCATCCATTACGTTACCAACTTACCACATCGTTATTTTATTATGATCCGATACTTTACTCGGCATGGACAACAGCCAACTCCAAGACAATAAAAACTAACATGTGACACTAATTTGTTGTTATTCACAGCAATATTCACAGCAAGAAAACACCAAAAATTAATGCTCTCACGTTTTGTCTAACTAGCACATTGATTGTGTGCGTAGGCAGGGCAGGATACTTTCCCTTAACCACTGCCACGCCAACCGACACGTACGGCAGCAAATTAACGATGTACGAAAACCTTCAAAAAGTCATTGCCAGCCTAAAATTTTCAAATAAAATCATTGATGTGGCAAATCAAGAAGAGCAAACAGCGACCAATCAAGTGCAATGTTACACAGCTACACGCCTGCGTCTGCCAAAACATTTTGCGAGCGACTCACACAACTGATGTTAAACACTGCTCAGCAAATTGCAATAATGGAACTAAATTACTGTGTCACTGTCAACCAACCGTATAGATTGCCTATTTTGAAACCTTACTAATAATGCTAGTTAAGAAGAGAAAAAGCACAGCAAACAAAATTGAACCAACATAATATATCATCTCAATCAACTACTCGTCATAAATTTCTACGATGGGCTAGCTTTACGGCTCATATTCGATGTATAAATATCCACATTGCATTTGTACAGAACACGCGTGGCGGAGAATTGAGAAACAATGCATAGGTAACTGATTTTATTTTAATTGGCCACCACCAAGCAAGCCTACCACAAATTTCATCACGAAACAAGCACAACAACACACAAACTAGCCAATTTACGAATTTGTCATACTGTTTACTACAAAGAGCTAAAATCAAACGAACCATTAGTAGCTATAGTAGTGGGATGGGAGTTTTGTTGTCGTTTTATGCTTGCGTGGAGAAGAAAGTAGTCACCGCGTGTGAAACGATAGGTTACACAACTGGCGCCAGTGTATTTTCTGTTGTTTGTTATAATATAAAAATGTTACCTATGTGGGAATCATTTGGAATACAAACCTACTAATTAAATTGGCATCATCATCAACATGATCATCATGTCACAAGTTTCCCTGTTTTTCCATAATTAACAACTTTTCTGCAAAGTTATATGACAGACGAAATAAGCCCAGTGAACACTGAACACTCATTTGACCCCAACAACCATAAAAGGAGAAGGCACACATTTATTATTCCTGTCACCACTCTTTGTCGTCTTCTTTTGTACCCTTTCAGGAGGCCGTTATTACAAGGGAATCTTGTTCCCTTGCAAATTTTTGCCTAATATTTAGCTAGTGAATTGGCTACAATGAACAATATGTGTACTTGTGTTTGTAAAAGGAACGAATTGAGAGGTCATTTTTGTATAAAAAAAAAATAAGAAAAACGCCGTGATAATAACTGTTAGCTTAACTAACGTTTTCATAACATGTCACGCTTTGATCATTGGTCTTCACACAGCGTTTCGAACGTGTATATTATCTGGTACGTGTGCGGTTTGGCCAGTCAAGACGAAAGAGAAAGATGACAAAGCAATCAAAAGAAGTCGTTTTGTCGACAACGATACGATCATGAGCAGTACCTACATTATTTACTGGCATGGTGGTGTGAACCATCAAAAATTGTTGCGATTATTTGTTATTATTAATAAACAACTTGTCTAGGAACACTGAAAATACTTTGAGAGATATAATGAGACTTCATTTTTATGACTAACACCTTCATTTAAAGTGTCATGTCGTTTCGTACATTATGTGCAGCTTTTGACGCAGAGGATTACAATATGTACATACCTTAATGAGCCGATAAGCTACAAAGTAATTTACAGACAGAAGAGGGAATCTTAGTTCATTCTCAAAGAATAATGATTTTAGTACAAAACTACTATGTATATGTGTGGTCGAAGCAAAAAATGTCTAAGAGAGTAAGAAATGATCATTTTTTTTATCGATATTGGGATATTTTGTGTGTGATATAGTAATTATACCCTAAATAGTTCTTCAAATGAGATGATCATGCAGACAAAATTATAATGCTTTCATTTTCTTCCCTCACGTCGTATAACACTCGAATCTGCAATTTATTTCTTACAGTGATTCAAGTTGTTTTATTGGCTTACTTATTTTTAATAGTAATTACAAGTGAAGAAGAGATAGGTGTACTATTTTCTTATGGTTATGCAAAAAACGTGCGTGCTCTTCATAATTCATGAGAACGAGACACGACCACCCTAATAACTAGTTCATTGTGGGCCAAATTAGGTAGCGCAGAGGGATGCATGATCTTTTATCTTTTGTATTTTAAAGCCAGAAATTTATTCAAGAAACTGGAATCAAAAAAATTCGAGTGATTCAATCTTATAACATTTTGCATGTTATAAATTAACTCGAACCTATCCTATCCGAGTCGAAGTTATGATTGGCATTTTGGGTGAAACGTTTTATTTTTGGTAATCTCCCTAAATGACCATACTTTTACAGAACCTACATGCTCCTTTGTCTCTTAGCACAGGATGGTGGGGTCAAAACAAAATATAAGGTAAGGTCAATATTTCAAACGGTGCAGCCGTTATATAGAAGCGTCTGCGGCCGGACTGCGACACAGAATAAAATGACAAAACCAGTACGTACAACAATACTGTGCTACCTCGTAATAGTGTTTGGTAAGCTCTTCATTTTTTTCGACAATTCCACATTTTGGCAGTCAGCCTCAAGGTTGAATGTGTTTAAGGGTTGGGATAATGATGATGATATTAAATGCTCTCTTCTTTTTAACGCCACACGCATATAGATTACCAAAGTTGCGAACCAGTCTGTAAATAAAAGGCCACTTCTCTATATTATTGTTGATTGTTCCCTTAGCGAAAAGCACACAACATGAAATGAAAATGAAACAAAGAAAAGCTAACCCCACTTGCATGTTATTCCACTTATTATACGAAACACGACTACTACCATCAACACCTCCACCACCATATGCTTTTGCATAAAAGTAAGATGATGATACACACGTTGCCGACGATGATGTTTTTATTAAACGGCCACGTCTTCCCTGCCTGCTTCAGTGTTTGGAAAGACTATCACAATAATATTATGAGCTAACCACCGTTTGCTTCTGTCGACAACAAACAGATACACATAATAATCATTTCACACAATGTATTTTCATACTTAAATGTTTGAGATGAGATTACCAAATATACCAAATTTGTGAACTTTGCAGTTAGGTTTTGTTTTTATTAACATTTCCAAATCACTGCAGAGGTGTTTGTTCTTCGACCATTTATATACACGCTTGTTTATATTGTCAACTGTGCCTCCCTTAACCGTGTCGTCAGCTTTTTACCTGCCCGTCGTAGCCACTAGCCACACAATTCTGGTGCAATAGCGTTACTCTACATTATCCACCGATGATGTGGCCGCTGTGTTCGCGTACGCTTACTTTTGAATGCTACCACAGGGTATAGGGTATACGCCGCCTTCAACGAAAAAAATATATACATGATAACGACCTCCCACACAACTCTTGCTCATTGAATTTTCCATAAAAGAATTTTTGCCTAAACAGCCGTCGAGTAGAGTAGTGCAACACCCAAAATGCTTGGAAGTAATAGGTTATGCGAGTTATGTTCTTATGTCCCTAGAAGCTGTGTGCATTAATGCATTAACCTATATATTAAGTATCTTATGTGTAGTTGCTCGTTTATTGTCCAATTTAATTGAATGTACACGGATTTCTATGGCAATTATAATTTTAAAATGGAAAAACCTTGAACACTCGGAAGAATTCACGTAAAACTTTTACAGCTAATCAAAAAATATTTTCGGTTTCAATGTTGCTTGTCATGTAAAAGGTAATTAAACGGTTATTTCATCATAAACGCTATATAAGTGACATTAACAAGTTACCCTACCATACACTCCATATGCTGGCATGATGCACGATTTACTAAAATGAAAATGTAAATCCAGCCGACATTGAATTTTATTGTCAGCAAATTTTTCCACCACAAGTACATTCGTGTCGAGTTTATTTTTGTACTTTGTCAAAAAAAATAATCATTGCTGGAAATAGACACTTCCCCGTTACCTAACCTATATTTTGTGAAGGTCTTTCAGTGATTTTCAATGTTTGACATTCAAGGTGTTGCGTGTAGGGTGAGACATCGCGCAACAATAACAATAGAAGTTGTTCCGGATCCCTTTCAAGGAATCCGTTCCTTTCATTCACGCTCTAGATCCTGTCTAAGCCTTTTGCATTGCATTCCGGATCGGTATATAAACATTCTTTTTAAGGTCACCACGGATTAGGAACGCACGGGGAGGCCTGATGTTTATAGAAAACGATGCGCAAGCAAGGTAAAGGTGCGTATAAGTAATAAAATACTTAACATAATGTACGGATTTTCTATCTTCTTTTGACGGTCACAATGTCGATGGGAATAATATCTACCTTCTGACGTTCTGACAAAAGGAAGGATACCCATATTTATAATAATATACTCCATAATTACCTCAATTATGAAAGGGCTCAAAAATCGGGACTCGTTATCAACCGTTTTTCAAACACTTTTAAATAGTTCTATCTGTTTTACTATTATTCGTTTGCAGGTATAATTATAATTTCTACTTAAATACCAAAACCTACACGACGCATTATAAACTTCGTGTATAATATTTCAGTGCACGATAAAGATTACACTACACTATATTAAGTGCAATAAACTACACGGTATCTTACCTTTTAATTGTACACTCTAGCACAAGACAAGTAAATAACGAATAATTTGCAGACTGTTTAACTGTTTATTTAAAATAAAGTAAGTTGGTCCTAATAAAACTAATAGGAGAAAAGCCACAATTAGAAAATTCAGATAATATAGATAAACGTGGATATGTATGCATATGTTGGTACATTTTTGTAGACATGATTTTAAAACAAATATACTCCCATCAGGGTAACAATCCAATGAGCACACAAAATTTGCTTAAGACCGAATGTGACTTTGACTGATTAAAGGTATCAAGTCATTTTTGCTAAAGCCTTTCATCCGCATCACAACAGCATACACACCCTTTACAACCAATGTAGCAGCAGCAATCGACTTGGTTGGTTGGTAGTCAAAAAAATATTACACTTGTACACTTGTATTTTCCTCATTGTATTATGCATAAAAATTATTTACAGTGTTACAAGGTATTACAGAGCCGGCTAGAAAAATAAGCGTTTTTGATTACTGATTGAGATGGCAATATCAGTAGTGAACCTATTATGTATTAGGCAAACGCACACCCCACATGATTTTTTTGCTTTGTAAAGTTTTGACTACGGCAAAGTTCTAAAGTCATTGTTTCCTTTAAGTAGGTAATGATCTTGTACAATACTAGGTAACATTGAATGCACCACACGTTTTTATAGTCTCAAAGGTCGATACACGTAAAAACTGCATCTTAGCCGTTTATTATTGAACCTTTAAAAATCCCCTTTATATTTGATAGCAGCAACAACCGTGAGGAAGAAATTATTCATCTATTGAATGCTTTTGATTCTGGGCTTGATGACGGTGAATCTGTGTATCTGTGTGCGTTTTACTGCTATTGGAGGCGGCTGCTCTTGCTGAGAAATTTGAGTTTGTAAGTATTTCTGTTTATACGCGCAGCACAGGGCGGATTATCTAAAAATGGGCAAAAACATGCAGCACGCAGAGCACATTGTTGTTAAATTGGGTTTTTCAACGAAAAGAGTGAAAAAAGAGCGAGTCATAATTGTGAATCAGTCCGTGAAAAGGACGTTTGCACTTTTATGCTATAACAAAATAATATAAATTGTTAGGTATACACGCACAAAAAAATCTATATATATCTATTATGATAGCTCAATCATTGGATGAGTAAGTCTTATGCACTTTGATGATAAGATTATGATAAGTACTTTACTTTTCAAAAAATACATTCTTCACTGATTTTTTTCTTATGCATTATCAAAGCAAAATATTAATTCACAAAAACAGTTATATAGGTAAGTGTGCAACACGGTGAGGCAAAAGTGAATGATTCATTCTCTCTTTCATTATGCTGCATAGCAAAGCTTTTGTGTCTGTGGCAGTAACGAAAGGAGCGTTACTGTTGATGTTGATACCACAACTAACAACGGCGTGATTCTAAACGATAATAGGTGCGGCGTGCCCCGTTCCGTTACTACTACAAGTTGTAGTACTAGTTATAGTAGAGCATGAGCGTACAAACCACAAAAGCAAAAGCAGTCTATTCACTGATGATTTTAAAGAGCAACAGCGGCACGACTTTGTGCCTTAGTATTTACTACAAAACTTAATATTATGCACATTTTGTTTAGCTCAGTTTTAAGGCAGTTTGCTTTTGGTGTGGCTTTTTTGGTTAAGGAGCTGCAAATGCAAACGTAAAAAGATTTCGCTTTAGCCTAGACACACAGGATGATGATTATTTTTTCTATTTATTTAACTCTATGATAGTCACAGTGCATTCACTTTTTTACAATTTGCAATCTACACATGGAGTACGCGTGTATTACGCAGCTTATAGTACGTTATCACTACCGAGATGTGTGATGATGAAAAGGGGTATTCGGCGCATGAAGTGTATGGGATAATAAGATAATTTTTAAAACATTTTTGAATTTGCTTTCTTAAATTTTTTGTTTTGCTGTAACTGTAATAATAGAGATAACAGCAGTGAAACCTCGATTTTCATCGTCTCTCCTCTCATCATCATCCGGTCTGCCTAGTGCTCACTCACTGATGATGACTTATCGTTACCATCTACAATTATTACAATAATTGTTTGGTAACGAAAAAAATTGTGTACAGTGTACCTATTTGTACTGTACAACTCAGTATGCGGAATTTGAGGAGGAAGAAGCCAAATTGTATTATGCTCGATTTTGCTGTAAAGGTTCAATGTTCATGAACCACGTTTCTAAAAGCAAAAGCAAAGGTCATCTTGTAAGGTGCTTTTTTCTTCAAACTCAACATGATATAAAGGTAGCGTGTGTCATAATGTAACTTATCTGATAAATCTGCCAGAAAGACAGAGGGATTGAAACTGTCAACTGGAAGAGTTGCGACAGATGACATATAAATCAAACTTCTGGGTGGGATTATCAATCACTTTATTCTTTATTGCGATAAAATTCCCATAAGGTGAAACACGTCGCAGCCGCGATAGCGATGAAAAGGAAGAACCCACCTCTCTTTTCTTTGTGCATCAATCTTCAAAATCGAGCATCAATTTTAGTTACGAAACGAAAAGTTTCGCTTCTAGTCACAACGTGCGACATATGAGCACGACAAGATAAGTAAGAAAAAAAATGAGTGAATGCTTCTTCGATAAAACATCACCGTTTAGCAACTTTTGATGAAGACAAACTTTTCCTCAAGGAGCCACGACGGCAAAGGATCAAAATGTGTACACCAATGCTATATATAGGAAACAACAGGATACAGTTACAGGAGGAACTATATCGCGTTTGTGTGTGGGGGAGGGGTTGTTATGCCACAAACCCATACAATACAGTAGTAAAAATGGGTCTCTGTTGTCATGTTGCTCCCTCCGCCTGGAATACCAACTTGAGCTGGCTTGTGTCTCTTTGTGTGAGCGAGTGATTAAAAAAGTTCGAAGGATGTTGCCTTGAGGAGACTTATTTGTTTGTGAGAACGAGAAGTGCACGATGCACACCACAAGTCTACATTTTTTTCCGTTCGTTTCAACTTTGCCACATTATCATATCATACAGTTTGTTGCTGTTTATACGATGATAAGAATGGTAGAATATCCTAAAACATCGTATACTAGCAAGTTTGCAGAAACACGCTAATTTTTTCCGTCAGTTACCTTTTTTGTATACGGTTGTTACGTGGTAGTAGTGCGATGATGGGCAATGCATTGCATGCAATCACGACGCTATCATCTATTTTGCCATAATAATGCAACTCTTCCTTGTTTATTGTCATGTTCCTAACCTCACATTCAAAAAATGAGGATCGTTTCGTAGATCATGTGTAAATGAATAAAAAAAGGAACCAGACCAACAGCAGCAGCAGCGGCAATAAATGGCAGACTCAGAGAGGGCAAAAGAAAAGCAGAGCAAAAAAGATTTACGGTAACGAAGAAAAGGGTTGGTCGTTTCTTCACTCATTTGTCGGTCGATGAGAGCAATAATGCGTGCTCGCTTGCTCTCTGCTCCACCACATTTACAATTACAACATTACAAGGACAAACAAACTGTATAAAATGATGTGTGTGTGTGTGTGTGTGTGTGTGCTTGATTGCTTGCTGCTGTGACTTGTGTGATACTGCAGAAAAAGTTAAGTACCGCGCTCAAGCATGCTTTGTTGTAGTTAGAGAGAATGTGTGATTTCGCTTTGTTTCATATATTCTTAAATATCATGGCGTGGTTGATCTTGCCGATTGCTAAATTTTTATAGCGAGTTAAGAAAAAAAAATTTATCTCTGCTGCTGAGGGATTTTTTTGTTCCATGAATTTTGATTATCTGACGTCAAACTTACACGTCGTTTCGCATATATGACAAACGTCCTTTGATCCGAGGTTAACGTTAGTTTTTGATGTTTGAAAAGGCTTAAAAACAGAAAGGTTTCGCACGATGTGACTATTGACAGGTTTTTATGCCAGCTTTATAGATTTTTTAAAATGTGACAACAACAAAAGTGTGCTTACCTTAATGGGATAACAGTGTCGTTCCAATTAAATTACAGTCAGCTACGAATCGGTAATTGGAGAGGGATTATTTGAACAATTTTCTGAGAGTATTAACTTTAATCACAGTTTGTTTCAGCTGTTACACAAAATAAAAAAGTTATGTAGAGTATTCTATAATTAGATATATATTATGTATTTTTAATAGTAAAGTGGGGTAAAAACAGAAAACTTATTCCACCAAAACTGTAGGTTAACTGACTAATGACTTTTTGCTACAAGTAAGGTTAGGATAATTATATTTAGAGTAAGCAAATACGATTACTTCCTCGCAACCTACTATCAATTTTATTTATTGCCTTTTCCAGGATGTTAAAATTTTGCTATAAAACGCTACACAACTGTGTGTTTATAGGTGTAGGTATACACGTTCTTGGCAGTGTAGTCGTTAGGTATAAACACGCAAAGTTGAGTAGGCTAGCTGTGTGATCGTTGAAACTTACTACGGCAATAACGTACAAGTTGGAGGAGATCCAGAGATCATTAAAAAAAATCTCTGAAACCAATTTAACAACAAGCTCACTGTTTCCACTCGATGATTTACCTATCTGCAAAATAAAACTGTTTAAAAAATAGTCCAATTACCTGCACGAGTACCGTAGGAGGGAATTAGGAATTTACAAAACGAGGAGTACAAATTTTTGTCAAGAAATAATCCATGTAGGGACGCACTAGGAAGGATAATAGTAAGCAGGCTAGAACGGGAAAGGAGAATTTATTTGCTAGCGAATTTAATTGTTCGACTCGGCTTGGTTGCTGCTGCTCTGTCTCTCTGCCTTTAGTTTTGGGTGACCATCAACAAACAGACCCAGAGATGAACTGAGCGTACTTATCGAAGATGTGAAGCAGAAATTCAAAAATACACATCAACCATTTCTTACATTTTCTACAATAATTTTAAAGTGTACTATATAATGTATTATAAAAATAATAGTATTGCCAGGATAAGAAAGCAAAAAATATATTATGTACATTGATAATCAAGTCATCAAGTAAATGAAGAGAGAGGATAAGATGTGTAACGATGATGGTGTCTTTGGTATTTTCTTTTTACTTACAAGAGGTACGCCTTAATGCAGGGTACGCCACGCCAAACCACGCCGTGCCCTGCCATGTGTGTGTGAGTGTCTGCATGTACACTTAAAAGATGAAGGATATCTCCTTTCAGTAAACTACTGATAGCATCATCAGTATCACACCACATCACCACAAGAATTACTAGTAGAAGAAGTAGAAGCATCACGCATTAAGCATTAATGTGATTTTTGCTAAAGAAAAACACATGCATATTTATTTTGCGTTTACACTTTACACGTTGTTGTAGTAGTAGCAGCAAGGACCACTTATTCATCTCATGCCAGTTACTTACCTTGCTGGCAAATAATAATAAGGAGTTGTTACGCGCAGATTCTATGTTACAACAATATAAAACAGAATGCAAACAACGTATACATTCTTTTCACACGGAGGGCAATAATCAGTACACGCTGCTGCAGTGGTGATGCTTCACTTTGAAGCGAACAAAGGGATGTAAAATTTTACAAGGAAAGCGTACTAAACAATGTAATTCCTGCAAAACTTTATATAAATACGTATATACATAGTGTGCAGTTGTTGAGTGTATTATGAAAGGGTATCTTCCCAGATAAGCGACAACAATGTAGTACATGCTGTGTTGTTGAGACTTTAAAGGGACACTTTTTCAAGATTGATAGATGACGGGACTAATAATACTACATAGAGTCAACGGAAAGGGGCTTTGAGAATGTACTTCATATACATTCGTAATAATAAAACAGGGTAGCGTATAACATTTTTAGCTTGTGTGAAAAAAAAGAAACAAGTCAACTCACTCAGTCAACTGTATATCTATAAATAAACGAATAAATTAGAAGAATATATTATTATTTAAATAATGAAACCAGGATCACATAGGGAGCTAGTTGTGTGTGTGGAAGATGTACACCTTTCTTGTCTTTAGCAACACCATGTCGATATGGTATAAAGGCAGTACTCAATTACTCATACAATTTCGGTTCGTAATAGTAATGATGAAATGACAACAAAGATAATAAAGGCTGGTGACCATTTCAAGAAAAGCGTGTAAAATAAGGCACACTAGTGAGCAGAGCAAAATCAAGAACAAACACATGCATACCTATATGAATGCTCAAGTCGAATGCCATTTATTACAGTTTTCGAACAAGGTAGCTTGAGCTTGAGGAGCAGGTATTAGTCAGTTCCCTATTTGCATGCTGTGATGTACAATGGTTTACAAATATAGAAGCTTCGTTCCGAGCTCGGCAACCCCCATTTAATGCATGCATCTTGTACGGTTCATGTACGTAACGTAATAAGAAGAATAGGTGAGAACACATGTATGTCAAAATCCCACAATAAAACTCAATCTGTTTTTAAGTCAATCAGTCAGTCAGTCATTAAGTCACTCAGGTAGACAGATTTTTATGTGTCAATTTAAAAAAATGTAAGTCTTATACTGGAGAGTACTGTCTGTATAATCGCACCATAAATCTATTCTTTGCACAAAGTGCACACTACACTTTGAAATAAGTACTTGGCATAAGTACGTCAGCTAATTTTTTTAAAGGATTGCATTTATTGCCTTTTACGCATTTTTAAACGGCATGAAAGAACATTGTGTCCGCATATATCTTTTTAGTTCGAAGTATATAGTTTATAGTATCATGTTCTTGTATCATGCTCGCGTCTTTTTTTTATTGAGCTCTGTACTTTCAATAAATGAAAAGAGCTTTGACTAACAAAATCAATAGCTGTTGATGATGATGATGATGACGAAGACATGCATGCAAAAACAACCAAGGAAATGCGTTCACTTGTTGCACTGCACACATATAAAAATCCTCATGAGCTCATGAGATTATTCTCATCATAAGTCTTGTTACCTTTACACACTGCGCTTGTTACAGTGGTTCATTTTAGTTAGCTTTGCTACAATGATGGAATCGACAACAATGTTGATTATTGTATAAATGTCGTGATTATTGCAGTTTGCAGTATTTATATAGAAAATGTATTGACATCATGAAAATTGTTCATTCCATCCCTTCCATTAGCTGGGCCGCGCCCCGTTTTTCTAGCTACTGGCTTTGCTGCTGAAAGTTTGTGAACATTTACATGCTTATTAAATCTGTATATGACTTGCTTTTCTTATTGTATGACGACGCTGCTGCTGCTCTGCTGTTACTCCTTACATTTTTTATAGTAGACTGGCACTGAGGTGCAGAGATGTAATATAGAGTAGCATTCTGTGATTGAAAAGCTATCACAACACAATCAAATCGTGTGCCTTAAATGCTGTATGTGTTGGATGTGGATGTATTTAGTATTCGTTATTGTGTATGTGTGCGCGCTTATACAAGAAAGCCTCCACCCTTTTACTTAAAGACTTTTTTCTTCATGTAGATTTTTTCAGTTATTGATGCGAATAACTGCTGGGTTGATAGGAAAGGTTAATGTTGCTCTTGCATGAAAAGCATAAGCAGCAGGAGATAATGTAATGTCGCTTTGTAAGTTGGTAGGTATGTACATAGGAACATAATGTGCCCGTGCATAAAAATGTAATATGATTGATGTCGGCGCAGATTACCTAGCTTACATAGGATACGATAATGGTTGTTCTTGTTCCATAGATCCAGTTTAATGGTTTGCTTTTATAATGGTTGATGGTAAGTTTGTATCCTGTTTGGAATGGTAAAATCAAAGTTGGCGATGCTGTATGTAAAGGTAAGTTTATAATAGGTTGGTAGAAATAAATTTTTAGCGTTGTACGACCCTTGTCTCATTGGTATCCTGTTGTTGAACGCTCAATTTTTATAAGTTGGTGCGTATGTGATTAAACTACATACACGGCGAGGAGAGTTATGCATGCATCAGGAATCAGGACACAATTTTTTTTTGCTGGGGACTGTGATGACGTTATTCCATCACGCATGCTTCAACTGGATTCTGTCGCCCATGAAGTGTGGAATAGAATGGCATTGATAAGTCAACAGTGGGGTAAGGAGTTTTTCCAAGAAACAAGACCAATAAGGAATACTTCTTTTTTTTAGATGGTCACAAACAACATGGCGGCGATTGAGAAGTCTTGATGGTAGCTGATTTTTTGAGCTAGTGTTAGCCTTAGACGCTCAATCAAAATCTGCACGGCAGTCAGTTGTTGAATGTAAGATGGCCCTTTAATTAGTCCATTTTCCAATGCACAGCCATTGCTCATTTTTACCGATGGTGACATCGTTGGTCGAGGAATTGCATCGCTGACGAGGGCATATTTGCACGTTGTTTAGTTTAAAACGTTTGCAAAATCAAGGGCTTGTTTAGTAGTAACTAAAATATGTAATACGTTAACTTTCATATTCTCCATTTTACTCACTACATCTGCATTTCGTACGTTTACTGAATTTGCAGTGTGTGCAGCCTGTGCAAGATTATTGTTGGCGACACTGGTGTACATTAGAACGGAATACATTACTATGAGTCATCAAAACTGGGCGGACTAAATGCTCTTTGTCAGGGAATGGTCGACACAAATCTGTTTTATGTATGTAAAAGTACCTTTATTATTATAAGCATCATATGATAATATACTATGGATTTTGTTGTAGTACCAACAATGTCACAGATCCTGATTGGACAAACGGAAAAAAGACAGTACTACTTAAAACGTTAAAAAATGGAGCCAAAAACACAAACCTATTCACTGTACTGTGCTATTGTGCATCCAAATGTCGTAAACTTTAATTTTTCCTAATAACTGTTGAATATACTTTTATTTTTAAGTGGCCTTCTTAGCATAACAAAATTAATAAAAATAAAATAAAATAAGTGACCTTCTTAGGGAGATAAAAAATTGTATTGATGAGGGTTAAATGAAAATAATTAACATCATATTTTGGGACATTCTTATTTTAAATATATAACATGAATTTATTGAAGTTCTTGTTTCTTTGAATTGCCTTTCCGTTCCGCTGTTCCGCAAAACAACATTCTAAAATAAATCCGGCAGTATCCCTTGTGGTTTGGTGATGAGCAATAAATAATTAACATCATATTTTGGGACATTCTTATTTTAAATATATAACATGAATTTATTGAAGTTCTTGTTTTTTTGAATTGCCTTTCCGTTCCGCTGTTCCGCAAAACAACATTCTAAAATAAATCCGGCAGTATCCCTTGTGGTTTGGTGATGAGCAATGAGTTGCGGTTTTGTTTGGTGACGGATTCTTTCAATCCTTTCGTTGAATATGTCTCGTTACTATTTCAACAGGGTTTCTATGTAGTCAAAAAGTGATTCGTACTGTCCTGCTGACTCCTCGTAGTCCGTGACTAATTTGTACAATACTCCAACCGTAATTTTCCTGGATGTTAGAAATCTGTTCATCCCAATTAGCTCATTCTGTTGTATTTCATTTGAACTATGATAAATTACAGGTACTTCATTCTCCGAGGCAGCCATCCATTGGATCAAAAATTTAAGCTGAGGGTCCCCATTAAAGACACCACATCCCCAGTTTCCGGTTGCAACTCCTTTCACCTCGTTATTAACCTCGGAGCGGAAAGCAATATAACTTTTGTGTAGTTCCCGATCAATCATGTCTTTTCTGAACTGTATCATACTTTGATCCCGGGGAAAGTCTACTGCATCCATTGCAACAATTTGGGTCCCCTCTCTGCCAAAATCGTCGATTGGTTCGTTTAACCTTGTAGACATGTCAATATTAGGTTTTTTAAATTGGAACGAAGAGCCGTAGCCAGTGTACGAGCTAAACTGTCTGGTGCCTTTGATCACAATTACTTCGTCACAGCTAAGACTCTGGGTGAACATACGCGCAACCAGAAGTAGCATCCCTTTAGCCTCTTCAATGTTTTTGTTTGGTTCAACACTCATATTACTTAACTGTTTAGTGCAATGAGTCCATTCAATACGTTCTGGCACATAACGTCTACTAAAGGAGATATTACTGTCAGGAATTCTGTTTCCACCTTCCATCTGCTCGAAGTATTCCAGAATACATTTCAACTTTTCACGTTTAACTTCGAACCTTTCTTGCTCGTTTTCGTCTCCGTGAAACATCCTAAAGAAATGAAAATAAACCATATAATTGTTGACATTCTTCTTTTTTTTCGGACAAATGTGTAATCGATCAATCTACCTCCAAAAGTTGAAGAAATTCAAACGATGCCGGGATTCCTGTTTTGGAAAGGTGCTCAAAAATGCATTTGCCAGCAAACTACAAATCACATTCCTACGTAACACTATTGTTCTGTTTGTTCCGTGCTCTAGAATTTCAATTCCTTTTAACTTTCCTAGACGTTTCGGTAAGCTTAGAGCATGGTCAATGATGGAAGGCAGTAGCTTAATTATCTTCCACGTAATTACGCCGTCCTCTTCAATAATTTTAAAATTGCATCTCGCTTCTATTTGGGGATAATACTTGACAATGGAATTTTTCAGCCAATACTTGGCGTCTCCACATTGCTTCGTCACAATTTCCAGACCTAGAATTTGCGTCTGCACGCAACGAAATTTGAGGTCTATCAAAGCCGATGTTATCTCGCCCCATCGCACATCAGAATTCAGTTGAGACGGAGAAATGAAAGGGAGTGTAATATAGGATGACTTCGCTAATTTTTTTGTTGAATCTCGTTTGTTTTCGTCATTATTTTTTCTCTTCTTACTGAATAATTTGTAGAATGGATCGATTTTTTCCCAGTAATTTTCCATTGTACCATTGGATTATACTAACATCTTACTAAGACCTTATAATTCTTTCCCGAAATGTCACATAATATTCAGTTTCGTTTTTGAAATGGTTTGCTTTTCTTAGAAAATCATACAAATTTCCCGCTTTACAAAATATACAAAACAAGGATGTAGTTTGTAACATCCTTGATACAAAATGCATACAAATTTAATGATTTTTTATAAAGTGAACTAATTCCTTTCCTTCCCTCTCTACATCCTCTCTACACCATTTATGATGTATTATGGAAAGTAAGTAACATGGCAAAATAAAAAAAATGTTGTAAATTAATAATTTATGATCTAACTTAGGTAAGTATGCACCAATTTTAATCAAGAATGTACTATTAAATATCAATAGTGTTGTTTTATCCAAGATTTTAATAGCGTTATATGCTGG
>JAHZNB010000809.1:0-90792 GCA_027744295.1 Callyntrura guangdongensis | reverse complement strand
CGACTATGTCTTTCCCATCGAACCAATAGTGTTTCAAAACAGGCTATTTTCAGTTCGATTTAATAACACAGTAGAAAAAGACGCCAAAGCACAAACGTTTTTGATCATTGATGAGAAAGTATTGAAATCTAAAGGTTTTCTTTAACTTGTTACACCATTTTTAACATCATTGGTTTGTTACATTTTAGCTCGTTTGTACTCAATGTATTTTGACCAAATTCGTTGAAAAGAAATATATGAAGATATGCTTTACTAAAAAATAAAGTATATTTGCTTGAACAAAAATAGTTAGAATTACTCCATATGTATCTCCTCTTCAATGAAATTAAGCTTCTATAGTTGTCGTTTTTGTCTATAAGATGTCTTACTTAAAGAATTAACATACCCATACATTGTAGCTTGTGGCCAATATGGAGAAATCGGTTATAGAGAGAACTAATTTACGCAGAACAAGTTTTATGAAATGATTTCTGTAGGAATCAATTACTTTGGACGCGGCGTGTTATCACACGGGAATTACATTAAGTACATTCGTCACGACACCTTGGGCACGGAATACCTCAACTCCTCACTGGAGTTCATTTCAGCCATCAAACAATATTACAGTAAGATAAGTCAACGCCTCACAGCTTATGGAAACATTCAAAACATGTATGTGCTCTGTATTAAATGCATGTTCATCAAGACCTATGTTAGTATTAAACAAATGCCTTCATATGTTAACTTTTGCACACACACGATACACAATCAACATTACAATCAAACCATCCAAAATTACCACTACTTCTCTTCTACGAAAAAAAATTCTACAAAGGAGTAAAACCAGACTTGGTGTTTAGGAGAAAAAAGATTCTAATGAACGAAAGACGGGCGCCCAATCTTGCGGAAGCCATTCAGTACTTTCAGTTGACAACGGAATATATCGACGAATTACGTGTAATGCAGTACCAAGTCAGACAGAGAATTAAAGAAGCGGTGGAAGATCGTTTGAGTGACGCAGATAGGTCTGCTGCAACTGCTATCATCATCTTAATCGTCGTCCTGGTCATTTCTCCAACGATAATCTTTCTCGTTCAAAAGGCGACAATGACCATACAAGTTTTTGCAAATAACCTAATGATCAAAGCTGAAGAGTTGAAGAAAGAGAAGAAAAAGTCGGATAGATTGCTCTTTGCCATGCTTCCGAGCACTATTGCAATTGAACTCAAACAGAAGCGACAGGTTCAAGCCCAGTTTTATGACCAAGCCACCATCTACTTCAGCGATATAGTCGGTATAATACTTTTATGACCTTTTCTGCTGTAATGAACAAACCGTATGATCCTTTTAATTAAATAACTGTTTTACTTATCTTTGTGATTATAAACATGCAATTTGTCATGCTAATTTGATGTAAAATAAAATATACGTAAATGTATAAATAGGATTTACAGAAATTGCAGCGGAGTCTTCACCGTTTGAAGTAGTAACATTTTTAAATTCCATCTATAAACTTTTTGACGCGAGAATCGAAAGATACGATGTGTACAAAGTCGAAACAATCGGTAAGCCTTTCCTCTGATTTAAAAAGAACCTAAACGTTTTTCATAAAGTTCTAATATTTTGTAAATAAATAATCTCTATCGAATTTACTACGTAGGGGATAGCTATATGGTCGCTAGTGGCTTGCCTTCTCCAAATGGTAAATACATTTTGTTAAAAGTAACATGTTAGTTTCTTAGTTTTGTGGCATGCATAACATCGTACATGTGAGAAAATTCATAGTAAACTTGCTTCACATCCCACATGTCACATCATCACAGTTGCTTTACAACTGTGATGGACACAGAATTTCAAATATTTAAATGTTATCGATTTATATATGACATATTGTTGATTGTCAACAGTAGTAATGCAACGTTAGCACTTTGTTGTTGTTTTTTCTGTGACCTCTGCCGTCTGGGGCAATATGCCACACATATTTTTTTGTTTACAATATAATAATTAATTTTAGTACTGCTTATGTATAACCGATAATCAATCAGGAGCTCGAATTCCTTATTGATGCAGGGCCATAGTCGCTCATTCCCTAAAATTCAAACATCCGGCAGGCAGGTCAAAGGATAGAGCTTCAGTCATCACAACATCATGAAGTTTGATAGAGGCTAAAGCTCTAAACGAAGAGCCAAGATGACTGAATTTTAATGTTTTTTACTTACAACTCTCTGGTTTTATATAACTGCCTCTAACAGCTCTTCTTCATTTTGCTAATGTTTTAAATCTATTTATACTCTTACTGATAGCTACTGAATATAGAATTAATCTGACTCTTCACTATTTGCATTGTATCAAATACAATTAAGTGTTAATATTCTTTGTCTTTATCTTTAAATATTAAATAGGGATTTCAGGTATCACGAATTATCGGTGGCGTTAACTTTTGAATATCAGTCAATTTTAGCATATGTTAAATGTCAAAAATTTCCTGGAACAAATGTGTTTTTTGTATAAAATGAAACGATTCCCAGGCCGTCATCCATCACTAAAATCGCCGATTTGTCTTTGGAAGTTTTTTTTTAAATAATGTAAAACGCCTGAGATAATTAAAAAATTCAGTTTGCAAAGTGCGACGGATTGCAAAACATTCTTCTTTTTTGCGTCCCAGTCGTCTATTTTCTTTCCGTTACTATATATTTGTGGGCATGATTAGAAAGTTGTGTATATTTAATTATGATGAGCCCGGGCAGCATATCCAAATTTACGCTGCCCATATCTTGATGAATTACACGAGCGCACTTGCGTTGTTGTTTTTGTTTTCTCTAATTTCTCGGTGAGATTGCTCAGGTCGTTTTATTTACAATCTATAGAAAAGCAAAAAACTTAACATAAATAAATATTGGGGCATATTGAGTAATGTGCGATAATAACCATATTCTGCATTTGTATTTTTTAATCGAAATAAGTTTCTAGAGCATAATCATTTGTCTCTAGCTACTCGAGATATATATGTATAAATACTTAAGAATCGCATTTTTTCATTATGTAGGCGATCTCCACACCGTAAACACATGCTAAACAAAATAAACACTTTAAAAATAAACAATAATATAAATTTTGATTAACATATTGTACAGTGCAATGGTTTTAAAATAAATTTTGACTTAAATGAAACAGCTTTGAAAATTCATATAAGTCTAGAAATGAAGTTGGCTCTAGACGTTGTTGGTGGTTTTAAAGTGGAACATCGAGGCTTGGTTGATGTAAAGGTATGCTTACATAATTAATTTGACAATGCACACAAAAATCGGGCTTTACGCAATAATTTGAAGAAATATTTTCTTTTTATCTTTTTATAAACAGGGCAAAGGAATGATGGACACGTATTGGCTATGTGGTAAAGATGGTGGTGTTGGACGGAGCGTCGAGTTGGACACGCCAGGATTTTTTGAACAAACTCATCATCCTGCATATATGGCGGATCTGGACGACTACGACACTTGGGAACCATGATGCAATCAAGAAACAATCTTGTAAAATAATTTCAACATTGAGCGTCTAGCCTCTATTTTCTCGGTTTAGAAAACGAAGCACATGTAATCATAGTTAAACTATAAAACATGAGGCAGAAACCGTAATGGTGAAAGTAGCGTGAAATAATGCAACAAAAACCCAGCCATCAAAACATTTAGATAAGGATTGTACAATGCAATTGTATGCATAGTAGTCGTAAATTGGGATATCTCCTTTGAGCATACGTGACGTGTGTACATTTGTTTATGTAAGCCTTGTAAGTTGTAAGTATAAAATGCTTACTGGTGTATTTGTAACGGGTAAATAATAGAGCGAACATAAAAGGTATTTAACAAAGTTGATGCGTCATACACGCAGCAAGTAAAAAAGTACAATTACAAAGTAGCATAATTTAAACACAAATATGTCATGTTAGATCTATTTTATTTGTATACACGCTTTAATCCTCAAGAAGGACGTTCGATCATTGGAAATCCTTTACGCATTGATCCATAGCTTTTCCCGGCTTTTCCGGCAACACTTTCTTTCCTTCCTTGCACCGTATTCATTTCTAAATATAAGAATGAAAAGTAAATTAATAACTAATGTATGAATGTAATAACAGCGAAAAGCTACCTATGCATTTGTCCATGAATATTGATCGGCATTCCGATCCGTTTCCTTACCTGAATATCGCGTGCCCACTTTATGTGGGTTCAGCTTGAGAACAACTGCTAAGGACAAAATGGCAATTGCACCAACTCCATGAGCTATGACCTCTCTATAATACGTTGGGCAATCCTCACAAAAACTGCAAAGAAAAATAAACACAGCGTTGCTTGAAACCAAAATTGTTGTCTAAACCATACAGACAATTTTGTGTATTTAAGACTACACATCATGCATTTCGTAGACCTATTTATTAAATTACTGTTGTGGTATAATAATAAGCTCGTTGGTAATTTAGTATGTATTATCAAGGAATGGTTACAGTTCATAGGAATTGGTTTTTATCCTTGACGATGTCAAAGTAAATTGCTGAAAAATTAAATCCCTGTAATAAAAAGAACGCATTATACGATTTACTGTTGTGTTTACCTGTGACCTGTTTGCACTATAACTATGAAAAGTCCGTTTAGCGTTTTTTCAACAAACGTGATTGCTCCAAAAACAAAGGCCCCGGATTCCTGGAAACAGAAAGCTTATCGGTAACAAACTGGTTTGCTTAGTACTCGATATTTTTGCATTTTTCATATAAACGTAAATCGATACACATAAGTACAGGTATAACATATCATATAGCATGCACAAACAAATCCAAATTTTGTAATCTGTTAAAATTACAGTGTTTGTTCCGATCAAGTCAGACGTGAGTGAAACTGATAACACAAGCATCAAACTGGAGCCACTGTAATTTACAACATTGACATAAAAAGTACATTAATTTTTGTTACAACAATTTTGCACTGACAGTTAAAATTGCATGTTTATTTGGTAGCTTAAAAACGTACATCCCAATGAACGTTGTAAGGATGTAAACATTCCCCGACTGGATTCCTTCTTGTGTATCGTAGCCCAACCAAATGCAGCCCGCGTAAGCAAAGCAAGTTGCAATCATGTATGCTACCTGTAATGTTTTGCCAAATTATGTACACCCAGAAATTGTTAAAATGAAAGAGTATATATTCATCAGCATTTTACCTACCTTTTTATTAACAACTCTTAGTAAAAGCTTAATAATACACGAAGCGAGCAGTCCACTCACTTGAAGAACTAAAGGAATTATAGCGAGTAGTGTCTGCATAACAAAGGTTAAAAAGTTATCTTGCAGTTAAAAACTAAAATAATTCGTTTAAAATTCATCAAGATTATACTGTACCTCGTCTCCTGCCAGTCCCTCTTGAAGAAATAGAGGAATAAATGTTTGATTTAAATTAAAGTACATTCTTGCAAGAACCAATAACAAACCAATCTGTGAAAGAAAACATGATTTTATGCGTAATGTCTGATTACTGCCACGAGTTTGGAAGACATTGAAATTTTAAATATTTACATACGAAAAAGAAATGTTTTTCACGAAACCAATCAGACCAATTCATATTGACAAAAATTTCCTCGTTCTTGTCAGTGGAGGACCCACCAGGAGTGGGTGTCAAAGTTTCCGCGTCCGTACCTTTTTTCTCCGGGGTGCCAATGTGAAAAATTATTATAATAACTGATCCCAAACCACTAATGATAGCAACGATATACTGAAAATAGAAAATACAACTGTGATTATGCTATCGTATAACTATTAGTTAATTTATTTACATTTACACCCAAAACACATAAAACCAAAGCCTACCGAGAAACGCCAACCATCTATCGTATCCACAGCCTGATCTGGGCTGGCAGTGGAAAGTATTATCCAGGAAATTACGTACAGTGAAATGTCACCGGCGACATCAAAAATATATCTAAAAAAGCAAGACTGCATTTATTACTTTGACAAAAAGAAAGCGATAACGATTAAAAATTGCGTTTGTCATTTAGTAATAATTAGAATAATTATGGCCCACCTAAAAATTGTAATTTCATCTTTCTCCAGTTGACTCGGGCTAAGCTCGGGAATCATGCTGAGATGAGCAACATGAACTGCTGCATTACTTATTCCCCATATTATGACTAGTGGGAGAAAATATCCAAGCAGCGGCCAAAATCCAATGGTATTAAAGCCAGGAAACTTTACAAAAATCAAAGGAAACGTAACAAGGGACGCGAAAGAGAAAATGAGGTGGATCGTTTTCCTTTTCCCGTAGTTCCAACAAGGTTTAAAGCGATCTGTAAAGTAACCGGTAAGCGGCGTAGCCAATCCATTTGCAATTTGGCCGGTAAGCAAGACTATTCCTGCTATCGTTGGCGGAAGCTAGAAAAATAGCGCATCTTTTTAAACTAAACTGCTGCTTTCACTTTGTGAGGGAAAACGAACTTGGCACGCAGTATGAAAAAAAATTCAAAAAGTTTTGCACTAGTATACTCACAACGTACCTTAATGACGTACTGGAGGTAAAGAAGTAAATAGGTAAACCATGTCGTCAAACACATGTGGTTGAACGAGTGGCCTACGCCAAAACATACTTTTTGAAGATAACTTAAATGGTTTTGGGAGCCCATTTCTTAATGTTTTCTTTGGTTGAAATTCACGAAAACAACTTAAACAACGAGAAGAAATGAAATTCTTTTGGCGTTACGGGCGCGTTTTCCCTTTTTACGGTCAAGTAACCATTGTCTTTGTCGAGTGGGTGTAGCTATCAAATGTGAGGTTTCACTAGCAGCTGAATATAAAAAATATATGCAATTATCAATAATTGCCTGGCAAAACTAAGAGTCAGTTGTCAGTTGATCTAGTTAATATTGTAGATGGGACAATGGCTAGTAGAAAACTGAATTTACATGCCAATATATACATGCTTTACAATAGACAGGTACCAGGTTATATGAAAGTAAAAGCGAAACTGGATGAGTCCAAGTATTCTTGTGGCAACTCAATGTCCACGTGAAGACCTTCAAATTCGTCTTATGTAGTCTTCTCCATGAAGTGATAATGCGCCCATGTATAGTCAGGCATCAGTGACCATATGTTGAAAGTGGTTCTAAGATGATCGTAATTTTTTTACATACCTTGTGACTGGTCAGGTGGGTTTTTATGTACCTGCATGTGATTATGCTTTGGTGTGTAGACCATTGAAATGTGATGATGATAATAACAATGGATACAAGCGTATTGTAAAGTCGTCAGTCGTGTGCTGTGTTTGCGTGATATGAAAGTTAATATTAGGCATAGAGATAAGTACGTTTTGTACACTGAATTTTTCTCTCGATCGTATCTTGTCCAACCACGTAAACATACTGGAAAACAACTACTCACGAAAACAAAATACACGTACCCATTTTGTTATAACTGGATAAAAAGCAATATACACGATAAACATTTTGGACAAGATGAATTAACATTTTATGCTGTCTAGTACAGTATATGAGCTAATACCACTTGATCATCATAATAGTACTTTTATTTCATAACTGTAGAAAAAGAGCTAAGAACCTGTAAGTGGATTATGAATTAAAATTAACGTGGAAAGGAAATGCGATTAATTAAAGGGCAAACTAAGTACTGTTTACCTTTGCATCGTAGTATTATGCTAATGACAAAGCGAAATCATTTGATCAAGTCGATAAACTTAAGTCCACGATATGTCAAATTCATTATTATGAATCATGAACTGACTTGCGAAACTTGGCTTATTTTAATTTATACAAACTGTTCGTCGTAAATCGTACATATATGGTAAAACAGACAAATTTTATTGCTAATTTGCCAATAAAATGGGTACATGAAAATTATTATTAGTGATATTGATTTTTTACTTTTCGTTTTCACTTCATGCTTTATAAATCGTACTGGTCAAGTTGTTATATAAAATTGGCATTTGAGGGAATTCAAAAAGCTTTGAAAATTGAATGGTGTATTGAAAGAGTCGAGAGTTGATTGCATTCTGCTCATGATAGTTCAAATATGTTGCTAAACTTAAACTCCCCTTTGTCCCCATACATGTAATTTCCTTTTGCATTTTTTATATTTTTAAAAAGTATTTAATTGTAACTGTCATAGTCGTAATAATTAAGTAGTAACCATTGCAAAATAGTATACTGCACTAGAGTAGTGACTAAAGTGTCAAGTGATTGCGTCATTGTATTGTGTTTTGAAATACCTATGACCACTTTAATCCCATTTGATTTCGCTTTTCAAAGCGAAAGCACCTGGGCATTACAAGCTATCTTTAACAATTAAATCGGTTTGCTCCTCTTTTTTGTACTGATGGTGAGCTGATCAGTATTAAAGGTAAAACGAAAGTGGTAAAAGCGATTAACATTAAACGTTGAAAATTTGTAACAATAAATTAGTGATATTTCTTTGTTTTATCCCTCGACGAGAGGAGCGGTCGATGTGTTATCCACACTCATTACTTCCTCATATGTCGGGGGAAGTGCACCTGCAAATTTTGTAAAATAAAAAACCCATTTTGTAGAGCAGAACAATTTATTAAAAGCATTTTAATAGTTGTTATCAGGAGTTTTGACTCATTTACCATAAACTGTGATTGGCATATTCCTGTTATCAACAAAATCTGACATACTGATAATTTGTTCTTCTTCAAGTATGACGAGTAAAGGACACTTGATTGATATTTTTTGGTTTAAGCGATTGATAGGATGAACTATTGCCTGTAGTAAAACAGCAAAATTGGTAAACTCGAATTATAATTACTTCATAAATTAAAAAAATTGTAGCAGTGTCTTCGTATTTATGAATAGTTTTAGGACTACAACTGTACCTTGAGGTAATAATTAATTTCATATGTATTTCTGCGAGAAAAATTTGTTTGTGGAGTATTTGAAGGTATACGAAAGAATGTAGTCCATACTTCATGGCTTCCTGCAGAAATAGTTGGCCCACTTAATTCCGACACTACTTCTCTCTTTTTTGTCTCAATGCCTTTTTTATGTTTGAACTCCTGTAAGAAAATTAAAACTTGAAGCACTGACAAGGGACCTAGACAAGGTTGGTTTTCATTCATTTGTTAAGTTTTTACTATCTTCATGGCTTACCCTGACAAGAATAATTTTTGCACAGTCCAATTGAGTCCTAGTTTCATTCCAGATTTCTAAAATGAAATCCACATCTTTACCAACGTAAGCTACTCTTCTAGGAACGCGAAACAACATTCCAAACGGGTTACTTTTACAACACATGCAAAATCCAATAGTATCTTCAGTCTTAAAGGCAAAGTCAGTGACGTATTTAGAAATAGTTTCAGAGACTGATGTTTCGTTTTCCAGGAATCTTGTTTGTACATAAAATGGTGTTTGATAAACTTTGTAATCGTCACGAGGTCGCCTTAACACAACTACAAATTCATATAAAACTCTGAAACCATCAATTTTTATCGAATCGGGAAGATCATCTTCGTCTGGTAACGTGTACGAAAATGCGAAATCATGACTTCCCGGTTTCAGCACTTTCCCTGTAAACGAGAAACGGAAGAAGACAAAAATTTGAGAATTTGTATTTTACGCTAAATGTTTGCAACCACAAAATTGTTATTTTTTATCTAAACAATTACAACTGTGCAGAAGATTCATCTTGTGATCCAGCACAACATCGTGCACAGGACGACGTGTAAATCTATTAAATAGTGTTCTTTCCTGCTGTTGATTCGGAAGTGTGTCATCCGGGGGCAACACGGGTGCAGAAGCTGCACTGCCAAACTCCATTTTCCCAATAAATCGAATGGATAGGCCTGGTGACGTATTAATAACAATTTATTTTAATATGTTGACTCCCATTATTCAGACAATATTTGGTAATTCTGAAGTAAAGCTGTGACAACTTGTAGCTCTCATCCACATGTGTGTGTGTGTGACGTGAGAGCTTCATGGAGTTTTTACTGCAGACTATACCTGTAACATACAATTTAACAAAAGTAAGTTAAATGTGTGCTAACCTTCAACTTTGTGCCAAATGTTCTTTGTAACAACCACATTTCCAGTGATTGTTTGACCTGGGCTGTATGTCCAAACATTGTTATCTAGTACTACGGCAAGAACCATTGTGCATTCCAGATATTTCCGTTGGACAGGGTTTTTTCAGATTGTAGCAGTCAATGGAAAGTACACAGCTATATAACTCATTGTAATTTCCCAAAATCTTCGTTGCTGTACCTTGCCCTAGATTGACCGACCTCATTCTTTAATAGTCAGTATTTTGAAATTAGTATAAACATACTGTTTATCTTGTATTTCATCTGTTTGTGTTCAAATGGAAGAGAATCGTGTTTTGGTGAATGGTTACCAAAATCAAAATTTTTGCAGAAAACGTAACGTAAACGAACTACACATTGCAGAACAATAAATACGAATACTTTGGTGCGTCATCGAAATGACTAATATGGTTATTGATTATCAAATGACGTAAAACTTGGCATTTGAAGAAAACGGTTTTGAAATTTATGGTTAAACTTGGCGCAGTGTAGTACCAAGGGAAAATCTTTATTTATATTTCAATACGGTATACCATTATTATTATGATATTCTAAATTGTAATGCTTTCCTTTAATGCAAAAATATATTGGAGACCACAACCGCAAAGATAATCAGCTAATGTCTAAGAAAGACCAAAAAAGACTCCCTTCCCCATCCCGTTGCTTCGTAAAGTAATGGAATTAATATAATATGTATGAATGTACGTTGTATTAGATATATCTACCTACGATATACATAGATATTATCGCTGCGTAGAGTGGTGATACATGTCGTCATCAGGAGCGTGTATTACAGTCGTAGCACAACAGAGGGCAAAAACTATCCTGAAATGGTTTTCGGGCAAAGTAGGTAACAAAGGAACAAATGAGGTGTGTAAACAAATGAGATACGCCAAAAACCGTGTGTAGGTGTAGAGCTCGAAAATGAATCAATCAATGTATTTTTAGAAATTGACACATGATATGATAAATATTTGTGTTTTAGGGATCGAAATATCCATATGCCATAATAAGATCTATATAAATACATACATACACTATAGACAAAGTAGATCACCAACGTTCATAGTTTATACTAACTTTATTTCAACTAGAATATATCATTATTACAATCATAGTACATAACAGACATAATTTAACGCTTGACTCTCCTTCTCATGACGCACGACGACAAAGTGCCGACGTAACAAAAAGAAACATTTTTATACGTAACTTTAGATATTAATTCCAATCGAAAGCATTGAAAAGAAGATTCCGAGTCCAAAGAACACAGAGGCGAATGTCGTCATCAATACTTCTTTAACAACGCTCCTTCCCCGGGAACCGGACATCCAATCCACCTCCAGAACCACCAACATTGCCAACATGATAAAACCAGATACAGTAAGTACGACGGCCATCGGGGGATATATTAAAGGATAAATTGGTGAATAGTATCGATAGACATATGTCGTGGGAACCTGTAAACCAGTCAGACGTTCAATGTTGACGTGTTAAAATAACTTTTATTTCCTGTTTACGTAATAAGCCGGTTGCAAGCACAATACAAAACAAGCATGAAATCAAATAACTTACCATTTTTCCGTTCAAAAATGTATTATGTGTAAGTTTGAACAAGTTAACTGGGTTAAGAATAAGATCCTAACAAAACTCCAATAATTAAAAATGTCAATTGACTCAAGATGACCGGAATAATTGCGACCTTTACTTACGCTACGTTTTCAGTAAAGCATTTGCAAGTAGTATCTTCGCTAAGAAAAAAACTATAGTCGTTGATATTTCTCACCTTTGCAACTCATTATGCAAAACTTAAAAATTCCACAAGTTGCATATTTACATGAAATAGCATGTGTTGATTTTTGATTTGCTGTCGCTGCAATCACAATCAAACTGCACTGCTTTGTATTTACCAAAGTTAGTTCTGGCATTAGTCTGCATTAAACTGGAAAGATAAGAAAGGAAAAATAAATTTCTGAAGAAAGACAAGGGGAAGGACACAACATATGAGTTGGTAAATACAGCGGAAAAACAAAATAATTTCCAGCTCCGCCCGTTTCATGTAAGGTTATCCTTCGCGAGTCATATATCATCGTTGTCGTTGGGTGTGTGTGTGTTTTAAAGAGGTATTTTGGAACGCACTGCGAAAATATCATTCTCAATCGAAATTCTCGAGCATCGGCATACTTGCTATGCTTCCACTACATTACACTGTACAACTCACGATGTTTTTAAAATGTAGTATTTTCTCAAACACGATACACGGTTTGAAAGTAAAGGGCCGGAAATATTCGTTTAGCGGCAGGAATAGCCTTAGCCTCTGGTTATGCAAATTGGACACAGTTAGAGTACGTTACGTATCATCCTGTTAATAACATTGTTTTTTTGCAGTTGCAGTTTTAATATGATGAAAATTAAAAATCATCGTTATTATTATGTATGATACACGAAATACATAGTGGTAAGTTTGCATGCCTAATTTTACAACTGTATTGCTTTGAGTACCACTAACGGCGATCTTGTCCGGCCTTCTTTGTAAACCTGAACGGCTATTCTGGAAATCTGCAAAGTGTTAATAAGGCCGGGTGCTTCTTGCATCAACGGAAATGAGTTTACCCCGTTGATGATGTTCATGCATGAGAACAATTTTTTTAGACCTTGTTTCTTACTACCCACGATTCCTTGTTCATGCATCTTATTACAAAAAGTACAAAAAACTAAATAAAGTAAGATTTCTTTGTTGCTGGTTACACGGCCTCTCATTTTTCATGCAACACAAAAAGTTCATTAAGTTGCTAGACAAGGGGTTACCTCTACTTTGCGTGCAAGTTTTAAAGAATATAAATGGAATATGAGCTCATAAACTAAGGAATATTTACTGGAAAAGGGTCATTAGGCCAGAGGAGCTGTCAATAAATTTTCTTTTCTAGAGAGAGGCAGTTCACAGTACTCACAAAATTGAAAAAGGGTAAGCGCAATGCCTGTCTGCTAGTTGACGAGGCTCTAAAGAAAATTAGAATGAAACACAACATGTGCTTTCTTAAATACCTATCTATGTCTATATATGCATTCAAATTAGAAGAATATTAGGAAACAGTGACAGCTTTCTCACAAGCATGGCACTAGAAACAATTTGCACGGTTCAGTGCCAAGTATTCAGTTCGGTTATGGGATGACATATTATTGAAAATGAAGGGTTCTGTCTACTTACTTTACAAGAGGGAAATGTTACATTTTTGTGCAAGGGAAAGTCTATCTGAATATCTGAACGAATATCTGTTTAACAGCGGGTAAGTAAGCGTAACGCTTTTGTGTGATTGACCAAGTTTTGATGAATTTTGGGGCAAAGCTCGACGTTGTTGTAGACAAACGTTGGACTAGCGAAGTATAGAGGATTAATTGCACATTAATTACGTACACGTAGGTATATTCCAGTTAAATCTTTCTGTATATGCCATTTTTATGTTTATTATATTTAATAATTAAGCAATTTGTGTAAATACTTAACACCCACAACCCGGACCATACAATTTAAATTATCACTCGGGCTTTCTCTCGTTACCCCATATCCTTCGCTTAAAGTTTAATAACAGCTTAACAGAATGACGATGTCGCTCTCTCACCCGTAGTCCTTAATACAGACAAGACTTGGCTGGCAGTATTCTCATTTACGGCCAATATTAGTAAACCCCATTCGCTTTGGAGAGGGGATTATATAGATATCATAAAACCATTCCGAAATTAACGACCACGTCTAGTTTACTGTAAAAACAGTCGTAAACGTCAAACGTTGGTCATTTCAATTCTGAAACAACCCTTTCATTATTTACGAGTGTATATCTAAGGCCAGCCTCACTATGACCTCTTTTCTGGGCTCTGTGCAAAAAGACGTACCTTTTTATCATGGGAAACAAGCAACGAAAAGATAAAAAAATGCCTGTACTCAATTTTATAGCTAACAACACCGTGAGCGTAAAATCAATGATTGAGTTATCACAGTCGTCAATGAGCCACAAAATGAAAGACATAAACCCTAAAAAAAATTCCCTGCTACTATTGTTTTTGGCTAATATATGGTTAAATTAAACAATGCCAACCATATCATGCACAACGCAATTTTTCTCGCATTTACTTCTGTCTGAAACAAAAAGAACCCAACTTCATTGTTAAAAGTTTCATGAAAAAACGTAGCTGTCACTACTGACGAGGTAATTACTAATTACATGGTATCTTATTCAGACGGTGAGCTGTCACCGCCATTTATTGGTAAGAAAAGTGTAAAAACGGTGCATTTACACCGTCTCTTTTTAAACTTTCGGCTTCGTTAAAATACGATAAAACTGCATAATTGCTTCTGGGCCTCGTGTAATTCGATATCTTAGCATGCAATATGGTAGCATCTGTATCAGTATCATTAAGAAATTCAAGTTACTTCCTAATATGAACAGAAATTTTTACATTTATCAAAAAGAGCTAAATTGCAAAACGATAAAAAATATTGGTGTAAGCAAATTATCGAGAATCTAAAAATGCTTCCTTGTGTACACGTAACATGCCGGCAACAAAAACGGCAACAATGCACGACACGAGAAAAGTCAATAGTTATCATATATTATCTGTAATTGTTCAAAGTAGAGAGAAAGAAATGTCTGCAGTCTGCCGTAAGTTACGTCCGTCGTTCATTTTGATAATTTACGTTATTGCATTCCTATCCTTCTTTCAAAAAGATATGATATTTCACGTCAAGAAAATAACATATATTTCGTCGTGATTAGCGCCTAGTATAACCCAAACAGGTGGGCAAACATGTAAACATGGATATACTTACCCACAAAGCCATGAACAGACATTGTTCAGAGAAGAGGCTATTTTCAGGAAGACACGTTGTTAAATAAATAGCACGTTCGTTCGCACTCGTACCAAACACTTTTATAAAAAGGAACAGGATAATTCACTGCAGCTACTGAAGAGTAAGGTGTGTATTTACTGGAACAAGCGACGGCAGCAAGCTCATCGGCGTCAGGTTCCAATTTTGTGAATCATGAAACTCGATAATTTTTTTGTAGCCTTGCATTCATCCAAAGAATTCATAGCTCATCATAATTATATTACACCTTGTTAGCTCTGTAGATTTTTTCCCCTGTGCTTCGTTATCGTCAGTAATCATGTAATGATAGATGGTGAATATGGAAAGGAAGATGTGTGCCGGGGAATCTGTCTCTTAGGCTTGAACACGGCTACTACAGATTATATACTTAAACTACATATCTACACACTTTTTGGTTACTCATTGCGCTAAGAATGGTGTCTACGAAGGGACATTACTTTCTACCTTGTTGAACCTACTGTCAATGAAGCGTTGAGCTGCGTGAGGCATGAAGAGATAATTTTTCATGGAAGTCGAACGACTCCGGTCGCTGCTCTGCTACGGGAAAGAATTAGAAGAGTGTAGAAGTGAATTATCACGAGAGGAAGACAGAGGATGACGAAGACAGCCAAAATTACAGATTTTTTCGTCACTGCTTTTTTCTGCCATTTCCTTTCGTGTGTCGTGATCAAGATACTAACCTAAACATATAGATGATAATGATGGCTTTTATCAATGTGCATGTTACATTGTAGTCCCCAAAAGTTTGACAGCTTTTGCACACTAACATGCACTTGTAAAAAAAATTAAGCCAATTTGACATCATTTCCCAACTTTTGTCAAACAAAATGTATTGTATTTTGTATGTATATGTATATCTAAAGCTCATTAATAACTAATACATGTTGTAATAAATGGAAACATTGTGAAATTCATGTCACAATTCACAATTTGTTGCGTTAGATGTATTTATTAATAAATAAAAATACATTTGATTGCATTGCTTTCTTTCATAAAAAGTAAACATTATGTTTCAATTCCAGTCATTGCATTGCCATTGGGAAAGTTTGAAAGTTATTTATAGAGAAACGATGAGTTAATAACTATATGGTTATATTGAGTTTCTTTTGTTGAGATTTTGCCATGAGCGGAAACAAAAATTGAGTTTGATACATTTTTAGTTTCTCAATAATTTCTCATTCTCAGACCGCCGGGAAAGACTTACAACGGATGCGTTGCGCATATTTTGCCAGTGCACCAGGAACCGTCAAGGGATATATTTGGAATTTCATTTTTCTCGTGAAGCAATATCAATATTCCTCTTCCTACATAGGCAAGCTGAGATGCGCATTCCAACAATCTGTCTTCACGAAATTAATTAGGCACACATGTGACACTTGAAACTTGCTAGAGAATCCGTTTTCTCCCTTCTTCACCTTTACAGAAAACGCATAAAAGTATTTTACTAAGAAAGCGAATGCATTACGTAGAATACTACCACCGTAAGTACGTGCACCGCACACCATACGTAAGACCACGTGTAATATATTTTGAAAGATTTTCATACAAATCCTTGTTCGCCTGCATTTCTCACAATCCATAAAAATGCTTTCCAGAGTATATCTTGATGTCTGGGTAGATTTATACTTCCTATGATTTTACTGCATTCTATTCTAGCTTTCGTAATATGCAGCGGCGTTAGTAAGTATAATAGTTCAAAAAATAAAGAAAAATTACTGTCATTACTCATCAATTACTCAATAACATATCGTACGTAAAAAGGGGTGAGATCTGCGTGCGGGCCTTTATGATGGAAGTCGTTTTGATAGAATAAGAAGAAAACCAAAATATTCTGATCCTCGCAAGTTGCAACGTCATCATAACCGGAAAAACACATAAGTTGCCACACATATGTATAACTCTCACATTATAGTAGCTTTCTTTAGTGAGATTTCCCCTTGCACAATCCAGCCGGACTCAAAATACCCCAACCATGTGAGAGGGTAAAAATGTAGCAGTAACAGTAAGGTTGCATACAAGATAGTAGGCAAGTTTGCATGCCTTATCTGTCACTTTTTGAGTAGAAAGGATGATGAAAGAAGACACCACCATCATTTGACGCTGTACCAAAAGAGCTCCTCTCCTCCACGCTGCTGGCAAAACTTCATTGAGTTTTTTGTGCATCATATTATTTTACACTCTCTCAGTAGTAGTCTCATTGCAACGAGACACAGGCATAGCCTCAAGACTCCGTTTTTTTCTTGGCATTAATCATCATTTCCACTAGCTGCTCTACATTCTTGGCAGTGTGTATGTGTAACTAATAGAACAAGAAAAGAAGTGTTGCTTTCGGCAAGCGCTCTTTCCCCCAGATTGTACTCGCAACCACAAAGAGCTCGGCAGGATTGACCAAGATCATTACGCAGTTTATGGTGCATTAAACCGAAATAAATGACTTACTTCTTATTATTCAAGCCGAAAAATAGAGGAAAGTCTTCATGAGAAAACATTATGAGTGTCAAGCATATTGTTAAAGTTGTGGGTTTTTCAGGGAAGAGAGACACATTAAGGAAGACTGTCAAGCTTACCGACTTTGCAAGTTATATACCATATAGATATGTTGCCGCGAATGATCAGATTGTATATATGTACAGACACACTTAATATTCGCATTTTTACTTTTTAAATAAGTGTACGCATGTTTCTTTGGCCTGTTGTAACATCAACCTGGCTTCATTAGCGGAGCGTTTAAAACGTTTTTATGAATCCTTACACGGCAAAAAATGTTTGAACATGGTAAACTGCCACGGTCTGCTGATGTGGTTTACGAAATGATCAAGTATCGAACTTCACAAAGAGCACCCGGTCTCCCAAGTCACATGTTTGTAACTGTCCTACGAAGTGGATGACTGACAACGGTTTATACTAAAGATGTGAACGGGAATTCGATATCGAATGATGATGATGTTGATGTATATTTTTGTGCTATACGGCAATCTTGGGGAAACTGAGACAGGTTGAGAAAGTTTCAATTACAGGACTACAGCTACTATACGTTGGGGTGAGTATAATGATTAATGTAAAGGGAAAAAGGTTTGGGAGGAGGAAATAGGAAACAGTCAAGGAGAAACATTAAAATAGGTATATTAAAACAATCACATCTTTGCGCAGTACCTGCTGCATATAGCCTACAGAGTACCAAACACTACTACAGACAGTACAGAGGGTCGACGACGGCACGGTAATAATAAAGTCACAAAACATGCCGGCGTGAAAATGGAATGGAAACAGAGGGAAGAGATGAAGAGAAAAAGAAAAATAAGCATATGGTCAACCAGAAAAACCACATGTTTTTAAATAAGGGATGGAAAGGTCCACCACGCCATGGACATGTAAAGTATAATTAGTAACTTGATGACGGTTAAAGTCTTCATGAATTTTGCTGGCTGGATGATGCTTATTTTATAAATTTGGGCGCATCGGACACCCTAACTTGCAATAGAGAAACCCTTTGTTTTCCTTACATGCCAAATGATGTGACATCATTTTCCCGTTCCTTGGCAAATGTGGACTAATTTTTCACAACTGTGGAGGTACAAAGGTACAATGTAAATAGTTTGTACTTTCAGAACTACTATTTAAGAAAGTACTATTTAAGAACTTTTACAAAGTATACAAGGTCAAAATTGTATGGGAGCAAAAATGAACGAAATAAATACTTGCAAATACAGGGAACATTTTCAATTACTGTACGCAGGGACAAGCAACACAAATAGCTAGCACGAGATTTTAATATCTATTAACACATCACGTAAAATATTTTTTAAACAAGACAATCCAGAAAATTCAGTTGAAATTAGCCGAGCAAACTACTCAGCCTGGCCCACCTAATTAAGCTGTATTATTATTCTTTTATTTTCCTGGTTATTATAATGAGTACATAAAGAAACAGTTTTTTTCTTTTTACCATCCCTAACGACTGCAGTGGAAAAAGTTTCATGAACACAGAATTTAGGTATGGTAATCTACCATCACAGAAGCTCTCTGCAATTTGGGCATTGGACGGAGAATGTCAATTCAAAAATAAAAAACAGAAACAGTTTATTACTGTTCTGTTGTGTGGCATTATGTTGTTCCTATCACTCTCTGGAACATGTTTATAATGACTGTTTCACATTTTGCCTCCTTGAATGAGTAATTTTTGGGGTTGTGGCAATGAAAACTCAAATCAAGAGAACATCATCTTCCACAAGGTCCACAATATGCTATGATTTTTGGCTTGATACTTAAAAGTTGTTATCATTGTCACCATCAAGGTTCATCCTCAATAATATCCTGAGAAAAAAATTGCATAATATTATCATTAGAGCACAATGATATGGCACATGACAGAATGTAAATAATTACACCGGGGTTTTTATTGGTTCCCTGCTACATGTTTCTACACACATATGAATATGTACTTGACTTGTCTACACAGCAGTTTCTCTGTGCACTCCCAGTTGACATAATAATTTACATGTATTATATACGTACACAGCAACACACAAGTTTTCATAATAAAAATTTTTAACAACAAACTTATTTACATTTGTGCGTAGAAAATCATGATGACGATCAGATTTTTTTCCTGATGTCGTTCTTTCAGAAATTAAAAAGACCTATCATGTCTTTTTTAAAGTCCATATTCCCCAGATAATTTATTAAATACAGCCATTCCCGTATGGAAGGGGAAAGGGGAGCTTAATCATCACCACTACCACACTATTTTGTATTGCCGCATATGTGCATGAAGAGAATTTAGGGTCTGTTTACCTACGCCAGACAATGAAGATGGGTAGAAAAACCAATATTTTATTTACGGAGCGATGATGCCTGTGCCATGCGTGCTTCTAGTGGTAGCACAAAGATGTGGTCAGGAAAGGGAACAAAATACAAGTAGAAACGCATTCCTTATTATTAACTATGTGGCTGACTTTTGCTATGTCATATATCTTGTATTTTTTCCATTTCCAAATGACGTTTCATATTTAAATGTATAAAATATGTTGCCGTTGCACTTTTCATGAATATTTATAATGGCCACTGACTGTCAACAGTTCACTGTGTTAGGAAATGTTACTGCAGTCATATTGAAAGGTCTTCGCGTGTGATTACAATACACTCCGTTGTAAATAATTGGATGTGCACAATTATTATAGGTATGGTATATGTATATTTGGTGAAACTTACCTTTATAAGGGTTTGAAGTAACAGATTATTTGATGAGGATTTCATTATTAGGTAGATATAAGTTTTAAGCATGTGTGTGTGTGTCTACACATCGAATTCAAAACTTGTTGTTGTTTTTTCCGTTGGTTACGTTTCAACTAGCAAGCATGCTGACTGAAAAAAAAATCATTTCATCTTGTGCATATTTACATAAAAAAGAAACACAGGCTTGCCAGGTGGACTGGTGTGACTTTTGTGTAGATACACAAAATACGTAATTGATTACAGAGTGTTTTGATGCACCAGGCAGAGAGGCTCATTAAAATAAAAAGTGATTTCTTTTTATGATTTGCCTCATTTCCAGACGGTGCTGGAAAGTGTTTGAGGGATTTGGTAACGAACAAATATTGGCTTATTGGATTGGTGAAAGTAATATTTTTTATGCATAACAATAGATTTGGATTGGGACGCTTGTGCTATGATCAGCAGTTTCTACATATATGTAAAATATTAACACGGTGGTTTCCGTACTGTTTTGTACAAGGCATCCAGAAGATCAGATAAATGTGGCATCGATGAACAATATGTTTGATTCTTTGATGCTGTATGAATAGCAAGTTACTATTTCCAGATTTTTAGCAAGCAAAGGCAAAACGGCTTTCTTTGTCGTCGCAAGTTGTCCTTACCAGACAGATGTGAACTATTCCTGTGTTTACTGCTGAAAACTGATATCTACTGATATCTCAGCTCGTCTAGACTAAAAACCACAAAATAATATTTTTTGTGTTTGATATTTTGCTTTTGTAGGTTATATTTATTTATGGTTTACAAGAAAAAATTAAACAAAAGAAGTAGCACAGCAAACACTCGTATTTTTGTGGCAAAGCGTATAAATCCTAAACACTGAAAGCCAATCTGTCAGAAGGAAAGTTATGTAGATGAAGTTTGCTCATAAGCACTTTCCAATGATATAATTTACGAGTGGATGTTATCATCATTCTTTCATCGCTTAAACGAGAGAACGAAGAGAGCATGCATGGTAATAAAATAAAAAGGTAGGAAGAGCATATGGAGCCACGTAAAACGTACTCGAAAAACCCATACCTATGTACAATGCACATAAAAATAATAAGCGATTTAAGTATTATGACATGCTTGTGAAACGATAAGTAGAGTGTCTTGTGTTCCATCTCCATCTTCTTTACGAAATCAAACATTTTTTTCTCTCTCAAAATAATACCTACTTTGAAGTTATGCAATCGTATAAGAAAACGGTGGTGATGCGACTGGTGTACATCGAAAATCGGAATACAGTCTGCAAAGAATAAAAACAAAGTACCAAACTCATTATTCCTATTTTCAAATTTAGTTCAGTTGTTTTCATTCGTAGACGGGGTAATGCGTGTATAGCACAGAGGAAAGTTTTTTTGGACAGGCGTAATAAACAAGACAAAAATTAATGAATTGTACATACACGCTGACATGGAGTACCTGCTCCATATACTAAAGTACATATAGGATGTAGTGATGATGAGTAAGAGTTTTGTGAAACGAAAAATAAGCAGGGATTTTACTCTTGTTAACATTTGGTATTATGTAGATTAGTTATGTTTACTCTGTAATGGGGGAACGTGATAAGTCTTTCACCCATCAGATCACTGGACTGTGACCCCTATATACCTAACCAAAGAATTTTCATTATTGTACATTGTACATGATCTTAACTCAAACAAGTGCAACGTACTTGTATCCTTGTATTATAAGTTGTAACAGAGTAAAATGCCAAGTAAGTTTCATTTTCATTCATAATTATCAGCGGATTGACAGAATTCTAACAAACATGATGACAGCTTAGAGTATTTGAAATCTTGTGCGAGTATCATAAAGCTTTCAAGGATTATGAGTGTGAGGCTTCATTCATAAAAACGTATAGGTATATTGGGAATTTGTCGAGAAACATATCGTCCAATTTGTAGACATGCTTTTAGTTTTGAGATAGAGCCCACCTAAAATCAGTCATTCGTAAACTTTTCACTAGATCATACACAACGCAAACAACTCACTACTTTTTATGCTAATAATAATAATAATAACAAAAATAAACGATATTACTGGAGATTAACTTTAGATCGTCTGTTATAATAACAAGTGCTTAGGTTGCATATGGAGCAATTTAAATATTAAAGTTTAAACTAAAGTCGTCGTGATTGCAAGACAAAATGTAATAAGCATCGGGCCTGCTAACAAAAACAAGCTACTAAAACGAGGAACACACATAAAATTCTTAAAACTGCATCAAAACTGGCGGTATATTGAACCTGGTAAAAAGGAGTGTCATATATTAGAGCGTATGTGAATGTAAGCAAACTTTGTCTAACATTTTGAGCTTGTCTACTTATCGAAGGGATAATTTCACTGCTATACTCATAAATAAGCTCAAAGTCAGAATGAAAAATCTTTGAACTTCGAAAGAGAAAATTAGTAATCGTGCAACAAAAGCGAAGCATTCAACTCACTACGATTGATACACGAGGTACTGCTGCCAGTGCCTTAATGCTCTGTTTAATCTGAATTATCCCAATGGTTCTTTTGCTCCAAATTCATACAACATGCCCTTTAAATAGATATGTGATATGATAAATTTTTGTAAAAAAAGTTATTTGCATAATTTTTTTATATATTGGAACTGTATAAGTTGTTTAACAAACACATTACTTTTTTAGTAAAAAATATATCAAGCTATAAAATAGTAACAGATCAATAGATTTAAGTGATGACAATTAAGCCGGATACAGATTTGAAATATGTGTCCGGCCATACACCAACTAAATACATATGTATTACTACTGTGATACAAGTCAGAACTAGCGCCAATCGCCATAACATACGTTTATCAATTCTATACAATTTCGTAGTATCTTACTAAACAAAACCACGAACAATTTCCTCTGCTTCATATAATTTAGATTAGTTGCAGTTTGCGTTTTGCGGTGCATATTCTTTCATGAGCAAAAACGCATACTAGTAGCTAATTGCCTTGTGACGTAATTCCATTAGGCACATATTTCTTACATTGCATCAACATTGAAAAGTTGACTTTGTTGCCGTGTAAGAAACTTTTACATTAACACGCGCTGTAAACAAAATGTGCGTCACATGGGGATTTTTTACACAACCAGATTTATTTTCATACTTCAGTTTTGTAGCAAAGGCAGAGGCAACTTGTTGATGGTAAAATTAGATTAGGGAAGTGCAGACTGTTTAACGACTTGTCGGGATGATACACAAGTAAAAAAGGACAAAGGAAAGGGTAGCAAAAGCACATTCATTACTGGTGTGTCTCGCGTTTCTGTGAACATCTCTGTAAATCTATTGTCGTTCTGGGAAGATAATGTTCTCCCGTCTTGAGTATAATGTTAACCGGTGTGCAATAATTTTAATTTCTTCTTTCGAAACTGACTTCTTTTTCTACTGAAGCGTAGTAAAGGGTGCTATGCTCTCTGTTTACTTCAGAGAATGAGATGTACTTCCAGTTTCTGGTTCACAAAAAATAGTCCATAAAACCCACAAGACAAAATAAAAACGTATTTGGCCTTTTCTTCATTATGCTTCTGTACTGGCTGGCATGCAGTAATTTTGCTTTTTGATGTTGTTGTTTCTGTTTCAGTCTCATCGTGACAAATTCTAAAGTTTTAAATTTCCATATACGCTTTTCTACCAAAGGAGATGATACCCCCTTTTGCCGGCTCTTATCTGTAAAGGAAATATTCATTTTAAGGTCACTTGAATTGAAATGTCAAATGCTTTTTCCTTCTAGTTTCATTGTCTCGGTGCTCCATCGAGTGTAATATTATCTTGAATCTCATCAGCTATTATTTTTAGGTCAGACTTGGCTTCGACGACGACAGACAGCAAGAGTTGCAACTGTCTCAATTGCCGTAAATGTCGACGGACGGATCTTTAAACTTTTTATGTACATCTTTTAAAAATGGGTTAAAGTTTCCCACGTTGTTGTTGCCGAAGTTGTACTACACCTTGGACTACAATAACAATACAGTTTTGTTGTGAGTCTGATGGTGCTGCTGTCACATCTTCAAAATTATGAATTTCTTGTGAAACTAATGAAATATTTGTTTGACATTTTTGGAAACTGGGAAGATTACGTTTTATTTAGGGAACAAGTTCTAAAACTTACGTACGTGGGTACGAGCAAGGCGCTTACAAGGATTTGGTGCAGTAGTAACGACGATATAAAGCTACATGGCGAAGACTAGGCTTGATTATCCATACCCATATAACCCATGCCTTTTTTAACCGGTTAACTACCTGTCTGCCACTTGCTTAATTCCTGAACACCATTATCAAGTTCTCTTCATAAGGCTATCCCTGGCGGTTGTCCACCTTTAGAGATGATAAAGTAGAAACAAAAAAGACCTATAAAAAATAAACTCCACAAAAGACACATTAATATGGTCCCGAAAACGAATTCATTTATGATTATACACATGTTGTGTCTTTAAAAACTGTTTGACCGTTATCGCACCGTTCACATCACTGTTACGACTATGCTATTTTTGAGGAGCCTTATTGAGAGCACTACACTATCTGATGAAAAGCTGGTCTGCATTTATATAGCTTGAGAATCCTTTGTACTCCTCGGAATTATCTTGAAATTAACTCATCCGTGAAAAGTCACTCGGATAGCATATCATATTTAAACTGGTTAAAAAGAATTAAACTTGTGTTTTCAGATACGATATACGACGAGGAGGGAGAGAAATGACACAGACACGCTTATCATCAGGTTTGAATATCGCCTCGCCGTACAGGCTCTGCTTCTCTTGATTGACCAGTGGCTCAGCTGTAATGTATATATGCTTATTTAAATACATTTAAACATTTGACGTATTCTTTCTCTAGCACCAACTGAACTGAACAAAAAATAGATTGCTTTTACAAACACGGCTTTTTCAGATTTTATCTAGCCAAGACCACGAAGAGGCAACTTTCACAATCAATTTTGTTTTACTTTTGGACGTAAAAACAGAGTTCAGAGATTCAATTCAGCAGCGCATACGCTTCCTCTTCTGGCTGACCAGTCGACAAAAATGTTTTTATGCTGTTTTCATTGCCTTGTTAAAAGTGTCGTTCATTGCATTTAATTCTTCTATTGTGAGTTTCTAAACTGCTTCGGATCTGAAGGAAAAATTGAAGCACATTCATTCGAACTACATTCGTATCTTTGAATGTGTATTCTCATTCTATGTACAGAACAGCTACTACTACTACTACTGGCACTTTATGTAGTTCTTATACTTTGATCTCCACATTTTTTTCTTTTCTCAAATACATGCATTTGCGCTACATTTTTTCTACTTTGCTTCGATAAAAATAAAGCCAACAATCCAGAAATGTCAGTTTATCAGACGGAGAGAGGCGATTGTGATAACAGCAGCGAGCAAGCGACGAGGATGGCTAGACACCGTGAACACGGGAACAAAATAAGCTAACAACATGCACTACAAAAAGGCAAAGATAGAAAATTCTTTTTTTTTTGTGAAATGTAAAAAAATCACTTGATGGTCATGTACACGGACATGGACAAGACTTGTACATTTCCTATCTATCATTCATCCCGAAAAAATCAAGATGAAAGAAGTCTTTGTCAACTTTCCAGAAACTCACACACTCCGACCGAAAGCTGGCCTCTCTGTACTTATTCTCGTCATTTACAGTCTGTCAAACTGGAAAACGTTGATTGATCTGATTACAACGAATATATGGTTCAGTCACATTTTCCACCTTCGATTAATCAAGTTGAGCAGAGTTTTTCATCATCCTCGTCACTAGATTTTATTTTTACACGGCGATTCTCTTTCCAGTCCTGAAAATAGGAAAAATTAGATTCTATTTTTTTCAAGTTATGTGAAAGCATGCGCAATACAGATGACTACCCAAGCATCAGACCATTTTAAAATGCCCGATAACAAAAAATGACGCTTTTTTGAAGACGCTGACTATCAATAATCATTTTTCGTGGTCTTGATCCGTTGCCCTAGACCTCGCCGCTCTTGTGGTGTACTTTTATGATAACGATTAAAGAGGTGAGGTGACATTAGTACAATCACGACGAAAAGTATTGTGTCCTCCTCATCTCATCGCCGTAGTAGTTAAAGTCCATTGTTGTCACTTTTCCAAATGAGATATTTACATCAGCCATGCTCCTTTCCGTTTAAGAGTGTGCAGGAGGAGATAAAAGAAACTGCAGCTTTTTATTTAAATTCACAATTCTAAAAATCCATAAGAGCACTTTTATTGCATTTTTAATATCTTGTTCTTGCAAAAATGAGCAGAACAAGACAATACACAAGATATACGGCACATTGTTAGTGTTTTTATTATTATTAAAAATACATGTGTGCACAATAGCGAACACGGAGGGTAGAGCGAGAGAGAGAAAGAAAATGCACATATTGTTGTATGCAACAAAACTTTATGGACAGTAGCAAACAACAAAAGGAATAAAAATCCGGTTTCTGAAAATGAAATGTTTTATCAGCACAATAACCCCGGGGCCATGTTTTAATTAGCTCAGTTATGGTGTGCAACAAAAACTATCTCTCTTGTATTCTTTCTCCTCTTCTTCAACTTTTTTGAGCAATGCATCAGATTTTTGAACGTGTGTGTGTGTGTGTGTGTATTACACCTTTTATCTCTACAGCCAACGACACACATACAATTATGTGATTTTATATGCTGCACCTCTTCACACACACACACACAAGTACGTCTTTGTCACTGTGCATGTCCTTGCTTCTACATACGTCACACTTTGTGCAATTATATTTTTATGCGGAGACATTTTCCGTAGAAAATATTGATTTCTTTCATTTTTATGTTTCTGCAATAATGTTAGAAAAAGCATACATGCTATGCAGAGGTGGAAATGCTCTTTTTGCTTGTTTCCACTTGTTACGTTTTAAAATGAAATTGTACGCTCTATCATTATTTATATCTATCTCCACAAATCAGTTAGTTCGCCTCCAAAAGCCATCAAATCATACACTTTTAAACACTCGGCGCGACGAGTGGATGTAAACTAAATAAAAAAGTAAGAGAGCTTGGGATTCGTGGGATTCTAACAAGAGGCAAGTATCTTAGCAAAACGGCAGCAAAAAGCAATAACGTTACTCAAATAGCACACATAACCCTGTTATAACGCTTTTATATCTTTTGTCCTACTCGTTGTGTACACAGTACACACAGGTATATTGAACACGGTACTGTAATAATGCGCAACGAAAAGAACAAGGTGAGCAAAAGTAATAAAGCAATGCTCGGCTATAAAAGTCACATCAAAAAGGTAAACCGTATATGTATGTATTATTGTTGGAATGGATAACATGAAAAAAATACGAAATAAACAAGTGAACAAGAAAGAAGTCCCTTTAGCAGATTGTGAAAATCTATAAACATAAAATAGTAACTTAAGAAGATGTTGGCGACCATGTACATTATACTAGTGTACCATTTATAAATTGTGCATGAATCTCCTCTGCCACCAAACAACAACCTACACCTCAGATTTCAGATATATCTTTATAGGAAAGTTGTAATAAAAAAGTGCTCCTGTTCTTCTGTAGTTACCATACGCAGGTGGATAAAGGGGGAAATTATGTGAACTTGTGGATGTGCTTTGCAGCTTTTTTCAGAGTGTTTGTTTCAGAGAGGGAGAGAGAGTTTAACAGTTTTGAAACTAGATGTTTAGAGATATGAATCGAGATACAAGGGAGAGAATCCGAGTTTTTACGCTTATTTCTATCCCTTTTCTGTGTCACTTGCTCTTGTTTCGAAGATGACTGTGAGGATGATGATCGGTTTGAGCAAGTGAGCCCCTTTACATCTCCTTCCCTTTTTATTTTTTTATTTATATACCCAACTCGAGAATATACAAAGAAAACCTATAGATCAAGAGCGGAATGGTGTACTTGCCAGAGGAGCCGAGAAAGCAAAAAAAGTGTCTTCATCTTATATCATCCTTCGTAAAATCGTTTACAGTGTTAACTGAGCCTACAACACAGAAATAGAGCGCCTACATGCATGCTGTAAATATAAGTCATGATTATATACTGTACACTGGAAATAGTTGCGGTGCAAGTTAAACTGCTGTTAGGCTAACGTTGTTGAAAAAGAGATGGATGGATGTGTGTACACGGAAGATGAATGAAAGGTTCAAGTTTGTGTTGTTGTAAATGTTGTCTACTCCAAAACTTGTAGCTTTTACTCTGCTCGTTTTCTCATGATTGATTGATCAGAGATACACTTCCCTTTGACATCAGTCTCCTCTGCAGGACCTTTTTAAGAGAAGAGACAGTGAAGGAGAGAGAGAGAGAGAGAGAAATGGACTCGGTGCATCATTTTTTCGTCTCAAATATGTCACCTGGTTTCAATGTTTTCTTCACACGCTCATCGTCAGTACATTTTCTTTCTGGGAGTAACCTTTTCTTGGTATAAATATAGATACATTTTCGACACAAGGATGTAAAAAAAGAATCTGGTATTTACCCTTATCTTGTCACATACCTGCTGTGAAATGGTTCTAATGTCATGTCAGCTCGGTGGAGAGCTTGTTGTTAGTCACTGACTCCACTGTTGACACACTGTGGAAAAATGATTTTTCGTCTAAAATATCAAAAAATCTTGGGGAAATGTGCCAAAACCACGACCAAATAGTATGACAGTTAAAATTCCATTTGTTCATTGCATATTTCACGCGTATTCAACAGTAAAATTGCGGTTGTGTTATCAATTGTGGTAAGGATGTATGTATGTATAAAAAAGCGTATAACACCATCTCATTGCACGACTCTTGTATTGTAGCCATTGTTCACAACTGCAGCCACCATCCCATTCATTTACATAATGAACCTTAATAACAGTAGTACAAAAGGAGAATCAGCGCTAAGAATAGTTACTCGCCAGACGACGGTAATAATCGACGCTGTTGGTCACGCCACATCAGTAGAAAACACAATAATAGTGATAAAATAATAAAGACGTGCCTCAGTGACAGTCCAAATGAAAGAAAAATACTTAAGGCAACAAGGCGACGGCATTTTGGTCTGGTGGCAGTAGTGGCACCACACTTCAATTATCGATGAAAAGCAGCGTACGTCTGAAAAGCCGTATCAGACCTTCTTCTTGTGGAAAGACCAGAATGACTCATTCTTTTTTAATCATGATCATCAAATAGCACACAAAGCATCCAAATATTTATTACCTTATTTAGTTGTTTAGTTCTTGTCTATAAAGAGATTGGCATGCTTTAGTAGACAAGTACGCTCGTATCGAAATTATGCAAAAAAATCAAAAAAATCTATCCAGTATTTCGTTTACCTATAAACATGCAAGCAACCCATGAGAATCCTAATTGTTACGTAATTACTATTTAAAATACTCAAATTAGGACAGTGATTTGTGCATGAAGAGCTTCATCCTGTGTGTGTGAAGCCTATTCGTTTTGTTTGAGCAAATACCTCTCCAGTTGCGACAACTCGCTCATCTCAAAATCCTCCTGTGTGTAAACCCGCGGGAGTCATTGTTGCTGGCTCCAATTGTATGACCAATACATAAAATACGGTGCTTGTGGAAGCAAGTCCTCACCAGGTGAGTCAGTGGTTTGCTTATTATGAACGAAAAAATGCCTCTCCACGGGAAGCTTTAAAACAGCAACTTCCTTCGTTTCACTGATCTTTGACAATGGTCGTGTATATAATGTAACGTTTTACGAGTTTTGGTTGTCCTCCAGAGGGCTTCTGCCATCATCAGAGCAGTCAACTATTCCGCCGATGACGACGAGATTGACGGTAATCTGGCAGTTGAAGTAGTTTGCGTTTGTATCACACAGCAATCTTCATTTCCTCTCTCCATATATTTTACCAGTTTGATTGCGATAAAGTTAATAACATAATGCATGTAGCTATGCATGAAAAGTATACATGCACATCATGTCCAGGATAAAATCATCGGTCCATTACTATTGAGCGACTGAGTAATATCCCGACTCATCCTTGTCGCTTACTCAATCTCTCAAGAAAATTATCATATAGGCGAAAGACGATTATAAGGCTTACGCCCATATCCCCAAAAACATCCCCACAAACTTTGGACTGGCCATATAGCATGTAGCTACGTGTACCTACAACTGTTAATCTTCAAATTGGGTGTATTTTTTGTACTATCATGCAGTCGCAATATGCACCAAAGACTGTTTTCGGTCAGGATGTAACAACGTCGTGATTTCATACAAAATCAAGATCATATGGTCTTGGAAATTATCTCCCGTGAGTATCTCTTTTAACCTGCAAACTAGAACAGAGCAAGGCTTATTCCAGCAGGTTAAATCCCACGGCGATAAAAAGCATACCAATTCGTTGCATAGTTGAACTTACGCTCCCAAATGAATTTACGATTACAGAGAGGGTAATACAGAACTTAATTCTGAATCTCATTGATGATTTCTCGCGCACGGGGATACATGGACAGGTGGAAACTAAGGAAAACTTTAAGTCATAGTGTAGCTTCTGTGGTGTGTTTGTAAATGATCAGTCGGCTGTGGCGAAAAGGGTTCCTGTGTTAGCCAAATTCTCCTGTTCTGCTTCACTGCATTAAACGCAGAAATAAAACAAAAAATTGTTTGTTGGATTATAAAAAAATCTGGACTATCCATTGAATGAAAGAGTGATGCAATAAACTATATTGCTGTGAACGATGAAAATGATATTATGGAAGATAAAAAAATCTTGAAAATTCTAAGCTGTAAAATGTTGCGGGTTTCATTATCATTCTGGTATATCATTCTAAATTAAATGATGATGACGGCTGCAGTTTGCTCTGGCCTTCAAGGCTCCACCAACTTGTCGGGAATGTGTCTCCTAACCATATAGAGAAAAAATTGATGGGCCGGTATCAAAGAGTAAAAAAGAAGTAATTGATGGTTAACTCGAGATCCTTGCCGTTGCAATGTACCACAAACAGACAAACCGAGTCCCGTTCGGTGATGATGATGATTCAAATTCAGAGATGACTGCTGGGCTCCTACTGCATCCTAGATGGATAAGGAAGAACCAAGAAACAAAAAGGACCAACTTGAAAGGTTGTCACATGCTGAGCCGGCACCACATGATTACTTAAAATCAGCAGCAGCACCCTGTAATATCTGCAGCCTTTTAGGTATACACTTACGTTGTTTTAAGTAGTTTATCCAGCAGTTCTCACAATTTCTTTTTTAGAGGTTTTGGTGCTGGTACTCTACTGGAGAGAGAAAGAAGAAATAATAAAAATGATGATGATAGAAACTGTGATTGAGGATGATAGGGTTGTTCATGAAGCAGGAGGAATGGTCTTTTTCCTTTATTTTTTTACTATTATTCTGCCGTGGGGTGATGGCTCACAAAGCACAATGATGTGATGATATCGTAAAAATTACATTGAGATCAGGGGAGGCATAATGGTACGTACGCGTGTACTACAAAAATAAAGGAACGAAAAAGCGCGTTCTTATTAATGTCTACTTACCTACACAGTTGTGATGTCATTTGGTAGTGCGGCGCTGCTGCTGATTTAGTTAATGTTCTTTGTTTGTTTCATACTTCTTCCTAACTTGATACCCTGTCGGATTTCATAGACCCACCAACGAGTTGTGGATAAGCTGTCTTGTTGAGTACTTTATTTGATTTCCCAGCCTGATTTGAGGGAAAAGTGTGTAGCAAGCCAAAAAGGAGTAAGAATGCAAGCAGAATTTTTCATCATTGTTGAGGTGAATATTAAACACCAGGATGAGGGGATGAGGATGATGATATGATGGCGTCGTACCATTTACCTGCCGTATGATCCTTCCTGACGATAAGGTTCATAGCAAATAAAGTCTGGCCAGGATCATCATGTCTTGCTGGTTATTTTGAGAAATAAACTAGGAAAAACTGGAAATGATGTCGTAAAGCTGTTAAGCCTCGATTTAACTTTGGCATGTCAAATAGCCAAATAGTCAAATATTAACGTTGTAAAGTTTTGCTTTCACCCACCGAGTTTTAGTGCATTGTTGATGATGATACGAAAGAATGTGTGCTCGTCTTAACAAACTATTATATACATTGTGTACATTAAAGTAATTCTTCCGAGTTAACGTCGCATTACTTTAAAAAGTGCAAAGATATATAATTGCACATATCCGTTTGCGTGCAAACAATGAAAATTGCTCCCTCTCTCAACCAGTGCGTTTTAATGGCTATTCTATTCATTCCTAATGAACCTATTTCATGTTATGTGTACAATATGTTCTTCAAAGTTTTTAGGCACTGGTTTTGATTACTTGATAAACACAGATAAGGCACACATCACGCTCATTTTCCCATGAAATACGCAAAGAGTGTGCATAAAATATGCAAGGTGGTTTTTAATGTACACTAAATAGAAAACTAACACAGAACACAAGAGACCGAAGGACATCAGATTGAGTAACTTGTCATATCATTGTTAGCCATCGGTTTTATACACGCGTAGTTCGAATATGTGCAGGAATCATGCATGACGAAAACAATAATATGAAATATGATGAATTCACCAAAATCGTTCTGCGTAGTTGAGATGCAGTACACTAAACTAACCTACGTTCTGTAACCACAAAAAAGGCTGTTTTTCAATATTTTTGTTATGACCGCTAAAATGTTGAAAAATCAAAATGTTCTCTTTTACATTTCTTCGTTCCCACAACAGTACGCACACGGCATGGTAGAAATCCTTTGAAAATTTTTAATTCATCGTTTTCACAGCATCACTTTTGTAATGTTGCTCGATGCGTCATTGGAGCTTTGGGGCAATGGGACTCATAAGCATTTTTTCTGGAACTTGGATGCCTGCCCGGTGCACTTGTTTTGTAAGGATGGGAGAATGTTAACGTATGGGATAATGTTTTGTGCCCCGTACTATTCTACATTCTACATATTTCGTTTGTGTTTGGAAAAATCCCTTCTTTGCCAAAATTCAGATTTTCTTGCACCGCGTCAATAAACTACTGCCTAATCGTAAAAGTACAAATACTGGGGTGTTTTTGTTGAACGATTTATTTGCTGCATGTTTAATGTTTCATAGTTAGTTAATCTGTTTTATCGTACATGGATAGTTAGTATTTTGACAGGTTTGTGCGTTCACGATTGTTGGAAATTATACGTTAAAACATCAGCAGTACGTACACACATGTGACTTTGGGTATATGTAACTTTTACAACGTTGACTTGAATATAGCTTGAAAGATTGCAACCCGTTAATGGTTTCTAGCGAGGATCAAGAAAATATAAGGTAGACTGATAGATGACGCAAAAAATGATAAGACGTAAAGAATTCAATCGGCTCTCATACTGTGAGCCTCATGTGAACTCTGAGACTGTGAAAAATGTTGGTCTTGCAGAGTGTTAAGTTGTTACAGCATTAATTACACAATCATTGCGTAGAGCATGTTTGTAGCTCCTGACTTTGAATACTTAACACAACTTGACAAATTAATCTTGCTTGTACTGCAGCAGCAGGAGGTTGACATAGATAGAACAAGTCAATTTCTTACTCCCTAAGAACATCGTGATATAATTAATTCAGTAATCATACCGTTCCAGAGTTGTGCTAACAGTCAAGTGCATTATTAAGAAATATACTGCTACAATGAAGAATGCAGCCTTTTTTGAAAGAAACAATCCAGTTGCAAACAACTCAATGTTTGCTACACTTTCAAAGTTCAAACTTTTCCTACTGAAAAAAATAAAGAAAAAGAATATATCATCTCTGTGTTGTTATCAAGGCACCTTGCACCCAAACCGCAACCGTAGATTACTTCTATGTTATTATTTCCTTTGAACAAATAATGCGTTTAAGATATAACTGAGATTCATTCATCATTTCCCAGTTATCATTTGCTGTGACGCTGTACGCATATAAATCTTTGTCGTCTCGTGCGCCGGCGAAAGAGAAAAAAAAGAAGTCTCTCGTGCAACAGACCAAAACTTCCGAGAAAACACATGCTTTCCTACAAAGACAAACATTATGATTAACACACCAACACAATCGTGATGTTGTTTGTTGTTTACCCGAAAGAAACAATAAATAGTCTTGCGTTCCACCCTACATTTTGTTGTCTTTCACAAGAAAACATGAAAAGAAACAGAGGAAACCGAATAAGCGTGTATTATTTCACTTTGTCATCTCGGCAGACAAACGAACGCACTTTTTTACATGTACATTATTATTATTATTAATGCACGTAGTAAGCTGTTGATGCAGATAACCCACATATATATCCCAGAGTAGCAGTGGGGTTTGGTATTCAAAGATGTACCATTTTGTAAGCTGTCTACTGCTGTAGCAAGTATCTATGTGTACACATATACCTATAACTATGTAAAATGGCCATCAACGACGTTTTAAAACTCATCTTGTAACTGTATACTACATATTGTATAAGGGGATAATTTACGTTGGTTAAAGCTTTATGTCGGTATATACAAACATGTAGTATATTTATACTTTTACAACCACTCGATACTCAATGTTTATCATTTTTTCGCTGCGCAAGTAGTTTACACTTTGACATTGGTTTGGCTCTAAGGAAGAGATAAACTAACTCCCGACCGCACAATTGTATAATATTATATACATATCTTTAACGTATACATTATTGGAGCAGTTTGATGGTTAGTGATAAGTTATTATGTTAGTTTTGGCTGTATTCATTTTGGCCAGCGACTCTTTCTAAAAAAGAAATGTACACCACCAAGGCGGAGGTAGTCACAAAAGGTAACTTTATCCGAGAGTATATTACATACACTGAAAAGGTTGTCTTGTGAATGGGACGGGAGAAGACTGCAAAAGAAAAGAAGATGATCTTATTTCTTGTGATATTTTTCTCTCCTTTGCATCTTCAATGCCTAACCCAACCCAACTCTTGCACTGCGCTGCGCTGCACGCGGTCATTCTTGTTCCAAAATGTTACGCACATATTGCCTATATACATGTATGTATATTTTACCTTTTAATAATAAAGTGTTGTACAGATCAATACAATATTCAGATGCGACATTGGTATTACAGTTTTACGGCCTTTATGGCAAGGGCAATAACAAGATGAGCCATTTCTACTTTTTTCTTGGCTCACCGCTTTAAATTTCTCTATTCTTGATGTAGAAACGCCTATTGTTGATTTTTCACCGCGTGTGAGCAGCCGCCGCCAGCAGCCAAGAAAATTGAAACAATACAGAGTTGAGACTGGCTTATGACGAGTTAGCATGATTATGCATGTATGACGTTTTAAAAAATATTATTTGGTCTTCCGTGCAAACACCATGTTCATTATACTATTATATAGTGAATTATTTTATGTTATTAGCGTATAATCATGTTGATCCAAGCATCTGGAAAGTAAAAACGAACAGTATGCAATACATCAAATCTGGGCACGCATAAAAAATCAAGTCTCTTTTTTTACGCTTTGCAAACGAAAGAAAGGAACAAGGCGACAGAGAGCTGGACGGGACAACGAAAGAGGGCAAACATTATTGGGAGATAGCTAGAAAGATACAACAATAGCTCCCATTCATTATCCTTATTTAGCTAGAATTCACTAAGGATGCTCTTTAAATGGCGCCGACAGTTGATATGCATGCAAAGAGATATTGTAGCTCGGGAAAGCCATGCTGTTGCTGAACATATCTTAGTAAGCGCATAATGTTTTTGTATGTCTTTTCAATGGAGATTGCAACCGTAGGCATTGTCAAGACAAAAGTCATTGTTGCCGTGTGTGCCTATATCGGGAAGTTGTTGTAGAGAAGATTGAATAGCAAGGGCATGGCATAGTAGTCTTGGGTCTTTGCATCGCCAATGTGTCAAAGCCGCACTGGATACAGATCAATGCTTTTATGACGAAGTGACTCAGATACAAACTATTGGTATTTTTCCTAGAAAGTTGCGGTGTTGTTAAACTTTTGTGTAACTTTTCCTGTAGTGGCTGCCGAAAACTGATTTGATAAAAAATATTACTGACAGTGAAAACAATATAATAAAGTGGGAAAAAGAGCTTGTGACTACGAAGATTAACGTTTTAACGGTACATATATTGCCTGCAGACAAAACATCAAAAAATATTAAATGGAGAACTTGTCACTGATTTTTTTTTGTTTTTATAAGTGCACTGTGATACGATTGCATGTATGTTCGGATGTTGGAATGAAAGCTGAACGGAAACAGAAAGGCAGGGTATCTGTTAAAAAAATGCAGATAGAGTGTACTAGTGTGATTGCTAGAAATAAAAAAAAATCCGGATACACTCATGTCGTTTTGTATTTTGTCGACAAAGCTCAGGTAAAACATTCAATGGAAACATGCGACGGTCCTCCGCTGCTTGGGCATATCTAAAAGGAACATGATAAGATTACGCCTCTTCTCTCCAATACATGACATAATTAAAAGGGTAAAAGCGATAGCTTCTTCAGTAGTGACCTGATTGTAACCACTGATATTACATAATAAGAGCTGCCACTGCTGCTGCCAATTGCAGCGCACAAAAGAAGGTTGCTTTGTGAAGCCCGTCGTTAGTAAAGGGATAGATGGAGAGGTGCTATCTTTGACTTTAAGAACTTTGAAAGCGTTTTATACTTTTTCTTGAATACCTGGTTTATCTTCATCGGGCACCCTTTCTCAGAGATCCCATACACACCTTATCGCCTTAATAGCCTACCACCAACTTCAAGTTTAAAAAATATTTCCGTCCAGTCAAGAATATGCGTCTTCAATTAGGAGTGGGGGTAATTTATGCTGTGGCAGTTCTACTACTCTACTCTATCCCTATATTTCTTTGTGAATTTTCCCTGGAGCCAGAGAAAGGACGTTGACAAGTAGTGCCAAGTCAACTTGAATTTTCCTTTTTGACACAACAACTGCTGTTGTGAACAAGCATCATCCGGAGCACCGTTCTCACATCCCCAAAAGTCAAGCCACCATATGCACCATCATCACTACCACCATCCATATCACATCCCTCTTGTCTTCATCTCGAGAGAAAAAAAGGTGAAGAAAAAAGTGAACAGGATGAATTCACCTATCACAGCGAATCTCTCCTCATATTATTCCTCCTCACGGATTCACAGCTCAACCTCCTCAAGAAAAAGTGCCATGCAAATAATGTTGAGAGTTAGGCTGCTACCTCTAAAGAAAAAAAGAGAAAAATTGGCAAGTCAAGCCGTGCATAAGTACACATCACTTCACATCACACACACACGGACACAATCACACAGCTACATCTCAGTATTACTACTACCACGACGGCAGGAGCAACATCATCATTTTTACGCAGCCACGTATAAAAAAATTATTATTCAGTTTCAGAATCAACAACAGCACCGACGACGGCATTAGCATAAAACACTAGCACTAACTTGTGCTACTGCTAACTTGTCTACAGGATCATCCATAATCCTCTTCTCTAACAAGTTACACAACAACGGCAGGAATTGAGTATGCGGTAAGCATTGAGCACAAATCTCTTTTTTTTCTGTGCATGCCTGCTAACAAAAAGCAGCATCATCAGCGAGGACATAGGATTGCCGGATAGCGTTTTGTATATAAAGCTGTGATTGTGCATTCTTCGGAGAAATGGCAAATTCTTCTTGGTACTCTTGTTAAAATTGCTTTTATAAATAAAGGACAAGTGCCCTTCATATTAAAACTTAAAAATATCTCTTGTGTGATAACCGAAGCATGTGTGCGCTCATTTAGATTCTGAACAAGCAAGTGGGAAGGAGAGAGAGAGAGAAGAGGGGAGAAGAGAAAGAGCTCTTCACGAGTCAATTTGGATGATAAGAAGAGCACACACACAGCCATTGTATATGCCTGTACTGAAAATGATGACAAAATTACTGCTTTACATTGGTAACGAAGCGGGTTTTCAACACCCTCTGTTTTTCTCGATTCTTTACCATCAGCATGTAAAAAAAACTCTAAAATCGCTCTCGTTATAAATTGACTCGAAAAAAAAACTGGTAGAAACGAGGCGAAATTCTTTCCACATTTCTACAAAGGTGTCTTGTAACTATTACAGTAGGTACGCACATTACCTACTACTACTGTTGCAATGAACATTAAGTACATTTTCCGCTGACAATGAATTTCCAGGTTAAACTTTCGTATCTAATATTTTTGTACCCGCCTTACAAATTCTTTTTCGGGCTGTACGTATCGTGAACAGGGGAAGAAATTGAAAAGCTTCAAGAAACATATTGCGTTAGAACTTTTCGGCATCTTTTTTTTTGTATTGCCGGTGGTGGTTGTGTTATGTTTGTTCAACTGATGCTCCTACTAACGCCGCCGCCGCTGCTGCTGTTGTGTACCTTATGTCCGCCGTTGTCGTGTATTTGTAAGAACATTGTTAGGAAAGAGAAGGCTTTTCCCTGCGAAACCGCTGGAGAACGAGTCGACGTGACTGCAACACCAGCATTTTGACCAACCCACATCTCTTGACTAAATCCCACCCCAGTGGCTGAGTTCACACACATGGAGAGAGACAGGCGAAGCATACCGTCATATTTTTCCCAGAGAGTTACATGAGAATAGAACAGCAAGCTAGCAATATATTCCCTACTCCTCTCTCTCTCTCTCTCACACACACACACAAAAACAACACCAGCACAACGTCAACATGTATACATATACCTACTTACTCGATGCCGATACGATACCAGTGCAGCTCACTCCTTTTCATTAAAAAACACATACCTACACAATTTAATATTGGGATGCCTTCTGCCTACATTGTTGCATTCCTGTAGCGTGTCTGGCTCTGTGAACATATCAGATTAGCGTCTTGTAGGTCTTTTGCCTTAGCCACCACCAACACAATCGTCGTCATCATCATCGGCATCGCCAATACAACTGACTACTACATGGAAGCACCTTTTCTCTTCGCCTTTTTTTCTCGGCTATGATGACGACAATTCTTTATGTTTTACTTGTGGAAAAAAATATTATCGTTGTCTTCTGCTCGTACATGCAAACTTTTTCAGCCTTTAATAAGAACCCTTCGTAACACCGTCGATACTTTACAATAATATATTCACGCCACCACCAACGCTCATGCCATGTTCAAACATATCTTTCCGTTGATAACGACAATACATGCACAAGAAGATGAGTCTGTTGATTTCATTTTTATCGCAAAATGCAATGTTTCTTTTTGTGCTGCGATAACATTGCTCCCAAGTAGTAGTAGTTCTGTAAAAATTTCCAATTTGAAATAGTCATAGCATATTGGCATTGTATTAAAGAAACAGGAGAAAACGTCGGGAAATGCATGATAATACAGGACAGGATTTTATACCGTCAAAATAATTGAAAAGTGAAGCAACCATCACGTCACATGATGTTTTGTATGAAATTTTTTAATTAAATATTTGTTTAGACACCAACGGCGTCCGGCTCGTTTTGATATTTTTCTTTTTTATTGTTTTTTTTTGCAACTGAATGTTTTAAAATATCAAAGGAAGGGGGATGTTGAATGTTTTTTTGATATACCGTGACAAAACTAGGTATATAACGCATGTTTTGATTACATAACAATTTATCTTGTCCCTACCAAGCCGAACCAAAAAGTATCCGAAAATGCAAAAAGACTCCCTGTCTTTGAAATGACGATAATTAAAGTAATGCATGTTGCTACATCTGCAAAGTAGCTCGACGGGAGGTGATCCTTCTGTTTTCTCTTAAATTTTCTTCCATACGAATGCGTACAGAAACAAAGGAGTTTCATGTGGAGTGTAAGTGCTAATCGAGTATTTCCTGGGCCGCACACCAAGGCCTTAATCATGAGCAGTAGTAAACACGATCGTCTTTAATTTATCATATTTTTGCCAATTACGTAGAACAAGGAAAGTTTCATGAGAAATGGAAATGGCATGCATGGGAAATGAGGACAAAAACAGAGGCAATGCCAAAGTTCAAGTTCCCACACCTTCAAAGCCGCAACAGTTGTTACAGACGCAGCAAAAAACAGTCGTAACTGAACTGGACATACAAGAATACAATATCAAGGGAGGCTCAACAGACACGATTCAAGTAGTAGTGATGGCAGGGAAGAGAGAGAGAAAAAAATAAAGAATTGAGCAGAAAATGATAACAACAAAATACATAATAATGGAGCATAATACGTTATGAAAATAAGTATAGCTGTAAGATTATGTGTGTTTCTGGTTGTGATTTATTTCATACAATTATGTAGTATTTATTATAAATATTACTTACGTTTTCATGTATTTGTTGTCTGTGTGTAGCTATTGGTGTACTACTTTTTATTAACATAATAATATCACTGATTTTACCTTCATTTCACCTCAAAAATAGTAAAATGGATGAGGAAGCCTGTAATTTTTTTGTGTGTGAGCACATAAATAAATGTAGCATTCGTGTTTGTACCTCTTCACGATGAGTAGTAAATTTATACGTGACTATTAGAATAAGATGTACTATTGGCAGTTTTGCAGCGACCACCACCGTGTTAGAAAAAGCAATAAACAATATTAACTCAATATCTTGTTCTGGGTTAATTTATGCGAATTTTGTAGTCGTAATTTACATCGTAATTTATTCCATGAAGTACATCTTACGTCAAATCGTTTAAAAGTACCAGAGGTAATATGCCGCTGCCGCATAATATAGTACTAAATTTTAATGCTAGAAAGAAAAAATAACCTCGTGGTATTGTAGCCTACAATTTCTATTCACGATTAGCATCAGTTTGCAAAATTGTAAGAAAAATAGCGATACATTAATTTGTAGAGAAATTCTGTCCAAATTTAAAAACTTGCTGCGGGTGCGAGCGGATACAGCAATTTCTCCATACCGGTATTACAAAAGTAGGTATATTTTAATAAGCACATTCAATTCATCACCAGCTTGCACGTAAGTGTAAAAAATATATTTTGGGAGTGCATGTGATGATGCAATCATAACTGCACGGCACAAGTACTTTTGCTCCAGATTCATGCGATAAACTTGGGAAGCTTCTCAAGATATAAAAAAATGTTTTTACCCCGAGTCATATACGTATCTTCACAACAAAACAATCAGGTTCACTTTTCCCCATACGCAGGTAAACCCCCTTTATATAATGTATTTTCCTCTTTTGCGTTTTTTTTCTTCTGTTCGCCTTCTTCTTCGTGGCATCCGTCTGCCGTCTCGACGTTCAAAAGAGTAATTCTCATTGTCTCAAGGCGGCTTAGGACTGGGCTAATCTACATAATACTATTGCCGAGCTAATGTGTGTACATTACTCACACATTTTACATGATGCATTTGTTTTGCTGACTGACAAGGTAAGTGTGAGTGTCGTCTCTCAATACAAACATAATCGGATAATTCCCTTATATGTTGTGAGTGGAAGAAATTCATATTTTCATGCTATGCCTTATATTTTTACTAATAATATGAGAGAAGCTGATTTAAAGTGGGCTTGCTAAGGTTGGCTCTCATCGTACGCGGACCAGGAAGACGATGGTGCCGAGAGTATGGGTATCCAGTGAGCAGCGGTGGGGTGAGATAGCGGAATAATCATTTCATCGTTGTTGTAATAACGAAATTGTCAATCTGCTGTGCTATACCTATATACCTACATGCCTTCCTGCCCATTCCAATCCATGTCACACCGCGACCATCACCACCACCAGACTTGTTTGACATTTAAAACACTGTACAAAGTGTGAGATTATCGTGAAATATGGTTATATCATAGTAAAATATTTGAGTACACTTTCGACAACCAGACTGGATAATATGTATTGTTAACCTGACAGGACAGAATCGGCGCACGTAGGTCGGTCGATCGTTGATGATCTGGGATATTATCTCTGCGTGTTTTTTTCTCATGTTAGTCAATTGAGAGCCGTTTTTGTGAAAGCTAACTGACGGATTGCCAAGTGACTGAAATCATGTTGCAGAAGATATTACTACTGCCGTGTTGTTGTGTCATGATATGAATAACTGGGTCCGTGTCATGCTGACATTTTGATTCATTCAAACACTACATACATTTTTGCAATCAGTTTTTGTAGTTTGTGGTATCAGCTCTCAAACATTCGGTGTCATTGCTGTTTTTTTTTCTAATGAATACCCGGCCAAAGAATTTCGGTTTAGGCAACTTCTGGGCTGCATAGACCAATGTCATAACAGAAATCCTAATACATTGTCTCACCTACTGCAACTACAGGGGTATGCGAGGAGTATTTCTTCTTCGTCGTTCTCGTCACCATCAACATTGGCATCGTCGCCATCTGCCTTTATCTAACAGGATGAAACAATTTGAATAAAAGTCCAGAGAGATATCGCAAATTATTCACGATATCTGTTACTGTTATTTTGCCAAAAGGGGGTTTGGTAAAATTGCATTTATTTCTATCATCATCACAATACACAGCTCCAAGTACACACACTTTAAGATACGGACTGAGTGACATTAGAAAAACAACACGAGTCATCATCATAAGCAATACGTAATTTAATATTATACACAATTCATTTTCAGTCGTTTTGTGTGGATGGACTCGCTCCCTCGCACACACACACACACACACACTCACAAATAAGATACTTATTTGGTGTACGTATGTATGTATTTATACCCTGTGTAATATACCTAGACGCAATATTATGATGATGTGTTAGTGTTGGTGAGCCTTTATAACCACATGGCATGGCAAGTAAAGTAAATGATGATGTACTGAAGCTCAATCCATAAAAACGAGTAGTTTTTTCCTCTTTAACTATGAATACCTTGTTATACGACTGCACACACAAACAAACCATCGACGAGCACCAGGCTTAAGCCCTGCTGGTTTTCTGACTGCAAATGTACATATACAGAGACAGACACACATCCATCTACCTATATTATACAAGTTTACTACTAGTTGTTTGTGAGTAATGGGATGATGGTGTTTTCTGTTAATGTAAAAGTTAGGCATCCTATATTGAATGCATGGTTGATGATGATGAGACGAGAGGAGCAAAACAAGAGAAGAAGGTAAAGAGTCACGACGTTATAACATGAAAAGTATATGTATGGAGTGTTCAAGTTGAACCTGTGCTCACTTGCTTGCCATCCTCATTCAGGCCCACTCGTAAAAGAGTTCTGTTCAGTTTATGAATCCACATGGGGACTTCTCCCTTTCTCAAACGAATTGCATGAGTTTTTCTCTTTTTCTACCACTTTGAGTAAGTACGTGGTGTGGCGAAGCAGCAGCCGTGTGGTACACTGCTCTGTGTCCTCTGGAAAAAAAGGCTTTTTCTTTGCCGGCACCTGCGCGCTTTGGGTCAGTTAAAGCGGAAACCTCGATACGACCGAATACTTTGATAGCCTTTACAATTATTAAATTGACTCAGAGAGTGTTTGTGTGCGTGTGTGCGAATGTGTGGCCATTAACAGGAATTACAAATAAAGTACACATTTCTAGAGAGTGTGAGACATTACCCGGTGTTAAGTTGTGATATAATCGCCATTACTTTAATTGCCAATTAATAGTTGTGGTTAGAAGCTGTGTGCAATTAAAATTTAACGAATACATTGTACTGAGGGCTTTCTGTCCTTGGAATGTACATAATACGTATGGCTATATAGATTAAAAAGTGTAAAATAGAGCATTAAAAAGCGCAACGTAACTCCAACGTAATTTTTCTTCTTCTTCAGTGTGTGAAACAATGCCGAAGGGGAAATCAAAGACGCTAGAACACGAAATCATGGGACTTTTTGGAGATCGGTGAAAACCAATTTATTAGTGAATATCATACACGGTTGACGGTTTGTTGGCGTCAAGTGCAAAGAGAGAGAGAGAGAGGCAACGCGCGCGTGATTATTTTGCATCTGTCGCTGACACTGCCTTATGAGTTTTTTCGATTCGGACTGTTGTTCTTTCGAATATACAAAAATGATTGTGGTGAAAGAGGAACAGGGATCGGGGGAATGGGTTAGAAACGGGGACGGAGATCCCACTGCAGGTTATGGGAGACAGACTTTGTTAAAAGAAGACATGCCTCCGAACCTTCCTCCCGATCATCACCCCATGTCCCATAACAATAATAACAATAATAATGGACACAATGGGAGTAATAATAACAATAATAGCCCCACGCTAGCCAACCACAATCATCACGGTTCTTCTGGTATCACTGGAGTGACAAGTTGTGCAAATTCTGGACAAGGCCATCATCATCCTCATGGACCGAACAATAATAACAATAACAACAATAATAATTCAAACTGCAATAACGGTGGTGGTAATGGTGGCAGTGGAAACAATATCTGTTCCGGATGTGGACAAAAAATTTTCGATAGGTATTATGTTCTCGCAGTCGATCGACAGTGGCACAATGAGTGTCTTAAATGCCACAGTTGTGGAGTTGTGCTTAGCAATCAGCTCACTTGTTTTGCCAGAGATGGTCTCATTCTTTGCAAAGAAGACTACTATAGGTATGCACACATTGTGAAATTATATTAACGCTTTTCATGAATAATATTATAATTTTATGCCTTATCAAATGGCTGTAATTTGCATTGCATTGGAAAAATTAAACCATCACATTGGCAGTCCTACAGAAAAAACAGGACGTGTGCATCTATTTTCCAAACTTTTTTTCCTTTAACTTTTGCTGATAACGTTGAATGCCAACGGCTGACAGAGTGTAGGTACTTTTAAAACTGCTTCAACTATACGCAGTATTGCTGTGCCTGTTCCAGATTCTCGCATTTATTGCTTATCTCTGTTCCTTTAAACCGATTTTGCGTATATGCATCCTTTCATTTCTAAGAAGCCCAATTTCATTAGCTTACGTACATTTCATCATGAAGTTTCTCCTGTACCACTTTTACAAACACACATCATCATAATACAATATTAATATATTATGCTCTATTGTTGCTCATCACTTGAAGACAGAAAAGACAACTGATTAGTGGTAACGTTAAGTGGTGCACCAAACTTCGTCAGGAAGTCTTTGCGGTTACCGTCTTTCGTCAAAGTCACACGGTAGAACCGCGCTGCCTCCAAATTTTGACAGTGTGTAATAATGGGCAATTCATTATTTTGACCGTTGACCAAACACAGGGCCTTCTTATCTCACATTAAATTATTCACAACTTTTCCTGTAGATTCTGCTGTTTCACAATCACGATTCTAACAATGTTGCAGAATACGACTTGTATATAGGTTAGATAGTGTACCACCTCGTTTTCAAGTCATCCAGCCGTCATCACTGCTGCTTTGATGGTGATTGAAGGAGTGCGCAAACGTGTACTTTTTCACACTTGATTTGCAGCTGATATTTTTATGGCAATGCTATCAGGATAGTATGATGGCCGTCAACAAAAGGGATATCTTTTGTAGCATCTTTAACGATTTATCATGAAATCTGATGTTTTCTGACTAAAACACTAGAACCACGGACATGATACGCAATGTGGCACTTGAACAAGTTATTGGCTTGACTTTGTCATCGCTTTATCCTTATTATGTGTTACTCGCAACAATGTCATTATTTGATGAACGTATTAATCTGTATATGCATATATATATATACACACACACACCAATTCTTTGTAATAGTAGACAGGCGACTCGCTCTTCTACTGATTTGTATCAACTCAAGTAAACGGATGATGATGATAAAGTACAGATAATGATCGTGCACAGTCAAAATGTTCATAAAATGAAATATAATCCTACCTGTGCATAAACATAGTCTTGCAGCTAGACGTGTACAAAAACTTTATAAATGGGAAACAATGATACTTTGTTATCCACTGCGTCGTGTATAATATCAATGTTAACAAGTTCTCTGCTCGTGGTGTTCCATGTTGCCCCAAACCAGCATTTCTGTTCGTTTGATGCTTCCAAACAAACCAAACGAAGGCCAACTTATAGAGCAGTGCCTACTGCCTACGCAATACGTAGTGCACGTAGTAAGTAAAAATGATACACTCGCTAGAGTGGCATCGGCAACACTTTATCACAGCAATGCAACCGTAAAATCAACAACTGACATTTCAGTCGTTTTAACCGAATACTTTTGGTACGACAAAAATCGACAGTTCCAACTTTCATATATGTGTTTTTGTAGAAAATTTTAAACTTTCACATTTCAATTTTTTTAAATTGACAATGACCATACGTCAATGAATTTGTAGCAATAATTCGTATCCGACGGTTAAATATAAAAGTATAGGTATTTTTTTGATTGTGTGTTTGACGCAGCGTGACAGATTGACACACTACAAATCCAACATTTTGAATTGTCCTTGTTTACATGTCCTTTTCATTAGATTTTTTATTTTTTACTTTAAAAAGTATGTTTTAAAATGGTTAGCCTATGTATGCACTGCTGTTTAAATTCCTTTTGCACAATACCATGTGGACTACACGATTTAACAACATTGTTAGTGTACTTAGTTTTCGTGTAAGTACACTTTGCAGAAATTTAAAATAAAAATGCCTTGTACAAAATTCGTCGATCGTGTTAGCTGGACGTGTATGAGATGATGGGGAAAGAGAGATGCAACAATTTGTGTGCGCAGACGCAGAGAAAACCTGATTGATTAGAATCAAAACAGCAGGCAACAAATGCAATGCAATGAGGTGGGATTCCTTAACTGACGTTTCGAATTGCATACTTTTCGTAAACTGTGGTATTGAGCTGACTGAGTCATAGATATAGTTGATTTGATGGCACGTTTTCTGTTTTGTATAAATTTGAAGCACCACAAATTTTCACAAAACTGCTTAATTTCTATATCTCTACCGATGCTTCAAGTGCGTTCGGGATGGACACTTTAGGTACTAGTTTGTAGAGAGAAAATGTTGCTACGCTGCTAGCCTGCAAAAGTCCCTGTCCCCCGTCATCGTTCTGAGACATTCATTTTGATTCTTTAAGTTGAGAAAAAGAAGACTTTTGTCAAAAGCGCGTGCATCTGCAAGTGTTTATTTACGAGTTATGTTAGAGGCAGGTAGTTTAACAAGTTATTTCAGCAATAGAAGAAGTAGTCATGAGTCGGTACAACTACAGCTAGTGACAAATAGGTAGGTTGAAGAGACACACATATTAATTGTTCATCAGTTGTCCAAGGTCATCAGGTGATATGTACGTACGTAGCAGACGCTGCTTCAAAATGATTAGGATGTGTAAATGTATTAGCAGTTCCTTCCACACACCGCCGCCTTTTTGTCAAAAGTAAACCAGAATTTTGACTTTCTTGCACGTGACCACCATTGTTGGCGTTGGCAGTGTATTTATTTATGTAATTTATGGGGTTGCCAATCATCGGTACCTTCGCAGAAATGTTCTCAGGTGTACGTAGATTATGTTACGTTATGTTAGATTAAATGTAACTTGGGATTTTCTAAACTTCCAATTATTACATTAGCTCAAGCAGCAAACTTTAAGCCAGTTTCCCGGTCACCTATAGTTTGGTACAAGGCTTTGCAGTTTTCCTACTTCACTTTGAGTCAAGATTGGTCAAATGTCACAGTATTGTACTTGTGTTAACATCATGCTTATTTTTATGACTGACTTTAGTACACCATCATTGAAATAGAGATTTAATGTATTTTTAACTGTACTTTTAACTACTTCATGAACAAGCGAAACGTAACTAAATGTACATGTTTTACACAATTACTTTTGAGATAAAATCTTTCATAAAGCCAAACTAGTAATGAAACTATCATAAAAAGGTATCACACACACACACAATAATATTTCAATTCATGTCGTACGAAAAGTATGCAAAATATTCTGATCAAATCCAGGATGTTCATACATTTAGCATTGTCAGTGGTAAAGTTAAGGAGACAAACTGATTTTTTCATCATCCTCACCATCTCCACCGAACATGAATGAATGAGGTTTTATGGGGGTTACACAATCATTATATGTACTTATATTACGCTCCTTGACCTTGTTTATTTACACACGAAAAATATAATATAGACAAAATGCTTCATGTACGTCAGTCAAGTATTAGTATCACCACTGCAGAGTATTTTGTTTAAATACATGCGTCTTTATACACACAAGCTTGTTCAAGTATAGAGCATGGGTCATCGAAAAGAAGAAAAAAATCACAAATGCCTGACTCCAGCAAGATCTTATTCTCTTTCTTTTCTCGTACTCTTATTCCAAATGTTGTATTATAATCGTTTAATTCGTACACATATTTTTGTACATAGGCTTAATGAAAGTATAAGCTGGAATTTTATGGTAAAAGATAACGGTTATCTGGAGCCATGAGGCCTTCTAAAGAATACTCCACACAAGAAATGATATGCACACAGGATAATGTGCAGATATAACTTGTATTCCTTTCGTGCCCATGATGTTCACAGTTTGTTAAAGTTTTGTTGTGCACCAAATCAGCATACTGCATGGCTTCAATCTTTGATTTCATCATTTTCATAAAGGGAAAATATGATTATCTATACGAAAAAACGAGCATTATATAAAAAAAAGTGGCCAAAGCGGCAAGTGGCGACTAGTGCTGATGTATGTGAGTGATGGATCATGTGCGTTGAAGGAAGCCACTATACTCTACCTCGAATAATTCAAAACGATTCGATATTAAAAGCTATATGCTCTAAACTCTGTATATTTTTTTCATGACTCGGTCAGTGCGGACTGCACTAAACGCTATTCATTCCGTGCACACCTACTATCACTCTTTGCGCTATTCTCAACAACTAAACGGCTTTGATATTATCTTATGCGTGTGTAGAAATGTATGACAAGGTATATACATGCGTAATTTGCATATCTCAAGTGAAGTGTAATTATGTACATGTAAGTGCTTATTTAATGTAATGTTTGTTAATGAAATAATCACACCGTTAACAACAGACAAAACGCATAAAATATTCTGCTTTGCCACGTCTGTCTCTCTCCAGAGAGAGAGAAGTATTCTCGTACTCGTGTAACAGAATAACAGAAACAAGTGGATTGCAGTACACACATGTTTAGTACATTTTTATGCTATAAAAACAAAAAAAAACTATCGTCATCGTCATTATCAACATCTCTCTGCATATTACCATTCAATCCAAGTAATAATAATAAAAATGAACTACTTAAGCAATTTTTCGTCGGAAGTATAATGATACGGTGGGGGTAATAGTGAATGCATTTTTCAGCTTGTTTATTGTTAATAAAAATAGTGTAAATGTCGGTATAGTTTTTAAAGGAGTAAGAAACTACCGCTTTTAAGGCTTATCATTAACCTTTTTAAGGCTAAGGAGTAAATTGAGTGAGTAAGCGAGAATCAACTTCCCCTCCAAAACGAGGTAGCTCAATAGCTCCTCACTCGCGAGTAGGTGTAGATTTGTCTAGTTTGTTTTTAGTAGGTACTCCCTCACCACAGTCAGTTTGTGTTGGCACACTTGGTTTGTTAAAGAGTTCTTCGAGCGTTTTTATGTCTCCATCATAATTACTAGATGACGGAAAGGAGAGCAATTACAACAAACCAACACCCGCACTTTTGCTGTCCGCTGTCCACATAATAAACAGGGTACACTAAACATGTTACTTACTACTACTTGGCGATTAGGACAATCGTTGTTGTGCTGTTTACCATAATACACCACGCTGTATTATCATGCTCTCTATTTCACCTTCACTTTGCTGTGGATATAAACTTGCAAAGCAGAATTTTTGCTATCTTCACTGTTGTTCATGTAATATTAAAAGTCGTTTTTATTCTAATATCTAGGTATACATAACATTTATTTATTTTTTACCAAAAAAATGTGAACATTTTTCCTCTTTCCCTGCTTATCTTCTGCCCTCGTGTAACCATCAACGTGTTGAAAATATTTTATACCTAATTCCTTGGACATTTAATGCGATAATAAGGAAGACGGCGAGGAGGGGAATGTAGACAAAAAATGAGCAAGTCCACCAGTCCACAGATGAGCAGGTATAAAAGTAATAACACGGTACAAAAAGTCACAAATATCTGGATTAAAAGCTATAATATCATCATCATTTTCTGATAACATTTCACCAGTGTCGATAATATGATTCCATCATCATCATCAATGTAGTACTTAGTTAGTACTTACTTCTGCTTGTGCTGCCTCGTTGACTTGAACGGACCCGTGTTACCCTCACGTTTCACGTATGCTGTTGATGGGGTCTTTCAATTGGCGTTTAAGCAAGTGGAAATTTTCATTTAATCTTGTTCTTCTGACTCATTTCAGATAAGAAAAGGAATGAAATAAGTCATTTTGCACATCAGCTGCAACCACCACACTAGATACACATATTTATAAAAAAACAACGTATCAAAACACTTTCATTTTTATTGAGTTCTCTGAATTTAATAGGTACCTATACATTTTAAACATGTGCATAATATTATTACAATACACATTATTGATTGACCGCTGCATAGAGCGATGATGATGATGATGATTGTTCATCTCAACAGAAAAGCAATGTCTCATCGACTCATCACCATCACCCTGTTAAAGTAATGACCGGCCGTGTGTCTGTCTTTCTTTAACTTGTCATTGAGCTCGCTGTTGGTTGACAATAAATAGAGTACATTAGCACAGCAGACAATGCAAATAGCTTATCTATCGCCACCATCATTTTCTTCTCTCTCTGCTTTTGTTATGTTGCTGCGATACTGCAAATGATATGCAAACAAGATAAGCAAGCAGTCGCTGAAACATACGTGCATGGGAAGATAATACACGGTTGCAGTTGTTGTTTCGTTCGATTATTATTGTGGTGTTTGTGGCGATGGTGCAGTTTCTGTTCATGATGATATGATGATGACGCGAGGATGCGATGCGTGTGCATTTTTCACCAAGATTGAGATGAAGGTATGGCAATTGCAGAGATAATATTTAGCTGGATGCTGGGTGTGATAGTGTGGATGGGTGAGTGGGTATTAATAATAGGTATATAAGAAAAGAAGATGACAATCTGATTGTGGCAGTCAACAGTCGTATTATCTGCCAGACTATTTAGTTTGACGTGTATAAAGGTATGCCTCCGAATGTGGCTCTATAGGTATCCCAACAATATTTTGTAGTTGACTTATGTGTGTGTGTGCGTATACAGTTGAAGCTCTACAGATTCAGATGTCCTCAGTTTGAATGTAACATGAATCTAATCTTGTGGTGTGATAGTATTCATAATATGTATAATAAAAATACACATTAGAATGGACAGTTTTTTGGGGTTTGGGGTTTACTAACTTACGAACCATCCTTAGCTTCACACATGATGATGACGATGACGACGATGATGATGATATTACACAGAGCTCCTGCTGGGTTAATAACACTAAATTACACTCTGTCAGCCCCAGTTGATTTTTCTTGATTGAAAAGTTGAGTCGTCGTTTTCACCTATTGCTACTGCTATTAAACACTCTTTATTTATTATACGTATTCATTATGTATGCAGTTATCACTGCTGTATAGGTGCTTTGAGAGGGAATAATATATTAGCTACGATGATGGTGATGCTGCTGCTGCTGACACTGGTGGGTTATCTTGAGACTGTTACACTAAATCAAATACTTGCTACGCACATCAGTTTGTGGTTTAAGGGCAAAGCACAGGGTAAATATCAACATCAATAAGCATTGTCTTGAATGAAACAGGAGGGTTCTATTATCAAAGAGCAATAAAGACAGGTTACAACATTTAAGGAGCCTTCCCTGGCAGCCTCGCCAGCCAGAAACATCACACACACAAACAAGTACACGATATACTACATGAGAAAACAACAACACCATCCATTCGGTCATGTGAAAAAACATGGCCAAAGCTGTTGTGGTTCTTGTAACTGCGCTGCTGCTCCCGGTGAAGTAGTATTTTCATTTACTTGTGCAAGATGTTAATGTAAAAGTAGCAAGAAGGATGTACAGGCAGAGCGCAAACAGGCAAGTATTGCTAACAATATAAGACGTGTAGTAAGTAGCAGCAACGCATTTAAAATTTGTGGCCAAAAATCAAGTTTTTTGTTCCTTTTTGTGATGTTTAATCTGGCCAAGCAAGGAAAGGACAACAACAGAGGCATAAGGAAAAGACGAAGACGGAAAAAGAAATAAGCTAAATACTTGCTTTAAATTGATTTTATTATTATTATTAAGAGGGACATTGAAGAGCTGAAGAGCATAAATGAGTGGAAGCAAAGCCACAGGGAGAAACTTGAAACTGGGAATTAAAACCGTGGAAAAACAGTAGTAGTACGATCGAAATATTGAATGAATTGAGTTAATAGGGGAACATGAGAATTGAGAATACAGAGATGATCCCAGCACTCAATACGTGCACAATAAGAGCAGCAGAAAAGAAGAGAGAGAAAAAAAAATTATTACAAAAGTCATCATGGATTACGTTTTAATGCCTTTTATATTATGTGAGTATATTAAAATGAAGCAGATTTTAAGGAGATAAAAAAGACATGCCATCATGACGTTGTCGTTGTTGCACAGCTAAACCTAAAAACTGGTATTCGGATTAACGAGGATTTTCATAATATTCTCATTTTTTTACGATTACGCTGCTGAGATGACCGTCATCACATGTATTGATGTATGTATTACAATATTCAAAAACAATAAAGCGATGTTTACTGTCACTACTGTGTCCATAAATTTTGCCACTGCAATTTCAAAAAAGGCAAGAAGCTTTATGTGTTTAATAGTATGAAAAAAAACTGGGATGGATTCACATTGTCAAAAGATTCAAAAGCGCGGTGTAAGGTTATATAATCTTATTGTCTTCCTCTTCTTCCACTACTTTATATAAGTTATAACTTTGCTCACAGTCAGTCAGTCCATCATCGCCCGAAGAGGGAGAGAGAAAAAGAAGGAAAGATGCATTTCATTATTTTTTCCACAAAGTCAACGGGCTTTCTTGCACCTTTACAACTCCTTCAGAAAATTACAGTTTAGAGCCCAGATGGGAAATGGGAGACACACGCAGCAGTCGGGCATACAAACATGCCATCCATTTCACATCTATCCATAAGTAACAGCTTACCAGTAAAAAAAACTATTAGTTTGTTTCTTTCCATGAAAAAAAAACTTCCATACTTGTTTACCACTTACTCTATCGCCCAAAACAAAAGTCATGCAGGCGAGCACCTTTCGCACGGGCTCAAGAGAAAAATACTTTTGCTGTTGCATAAAATGCCGTAGACGTAATACCCCTTTTCCGTTCTCATTGTCAGTTTGACTTATTTTATATTTGTCTGATAAAAGGGGAATTATCAAGGTAGGAGCTGCACACACACGCACATATCATCCTCTGCGTGTAATTTATTACTAAACATATACATACGACCTCATGAATCAACAACGAATATCATCTGCTTTCACAACTCATCTTTCACATCCGTGTGGACGGTTATTAAATGTGTATCACCGCCACCACACCACAATCATCATCGTCGTCCTCGTCAGTCCCTCTCTTTCACAGACCAAATATTGAGGACCCAAAGGAAAGAAGAAAATTGTTTTTAAACTAGCTTGCGTAACAGAAAACCTACCTACTATTTTCGTATCTCCTACAAACCATCTATTTATCTCTTTCCCCCATGGTTTATCCAAATGCCCTATCTTTCCTAGCGACTGCCCTTTATTGCTCTACTACCTGTGTGACACGTAAACCAAGAAAAAACGCTCTTTTCAACCATTTGAACGATACACCTCTCGTTCCCTCTTTTTAAAAAAATATTCTAAATCCCGATGAAAGACCCAAACTGACTTTGCACGAAAGGAAAAGGAAGATATGGTATGACTGACTGTTTGCCTCCTCAAAATGACTGATAGATAGTTGGGTGATAAACAGCCAGCACACACATCCACGCACTGTATAGTTGTTGTTGCAAAGAGAAGTAAAAGGAAAAAAAAGAACAGGAGCAGTGTGAAACACCAAAAACCACCATAAGGCTGGCAGACAGACAACCACTTTTTATTGGAAAATATAGAGCTCATCGTCAGTATTTAAAAAAACTCTCTTTTTTAATATAGAAATTCAACATTTTATAAGAATACATTTATATTTTTTTATATTTCTTTTAACTCCTCGTCGTCCTATATGCTCTAGTGTGTGACTTATACATTCATACATTTTTAGTAACTAAAAAACTCTCTTTCTGTCTTGTACAAGGGGCATTGCATGCCAGAATCCAACCTACGTGCAACATTAAAAAACGAAACTACAGACTTGTAGCAATTCTGTGTTGTGTACCGAGTAAAGTGTATGAAACCAACAAGCAACATTCTTTTTCCTTTTTGCTGTTTGTTGATTTGTTGCTGCTCCCAAAACGACAAGACGATCAAGGAATGATAGCGCAGTGGTTTTCAACTAGAGTAGCAGTAATAGTAATAATAATAATAATAATAATAATACGGTTTTCCAGCAGCCCAACTTTTGCTTTGGTTCATCTCCTGGCATGCAACATAAAAAGAGTATATAAATATATGTATCAAGATTACTACTTACCCTATTAAGAGAGAGAAGAAAGTTGGAATGAGGACCTATATTGGATGCCGTCGTAAATGATGTTGAAAATCAGTCAGGTATACTATAAAAATTATTCACATTCCCCGTCCACATCATCATGATGATGAAGCCCAGCTAAAACAACCAAACCAGAAATATTATAATAATATCTTCTTCCTCTTTGCTGGTATTATAAAAGTGTTATGTACCTTTTTACTACTACCAAGTACCAGTGTTGTTTACCACCACCGTCAGTAAAAAGGAGTTGGTAAAGAACAGGAGCAACAGTGGTTGCATTGACGAGAAGTCGAAAAGTAGACAACGTGTAAAATTGAACTAGATGTGTGTATGTGTGTGTTTGTACTACGTTGCTCAACCGACTGCGACTTTATCGTCGCATCCTCATATAAACGTTGTCGTCATCATCTTCATGAAAACCGAACAGCTTTAAGCATAGTACATATATCTATCTCGTTTATAAAAAACAGAAGTCACAAATGAAAAAGGAAATAAAAAAGGTAACATTTATTGACTTTTTCGTTATTGTCTGTCTCCCTCTCCTCATCGCTGACGATTATGTGTTTTTGGGTAGGTGTACAATCTTGTAGAAGGTGGCCAACAAGACGCTGTGAGGAGGCATGTAAGGACTTTTTTTTCTACCCGACTTAAAAATGCTGATGTAGATCAGGAAAAGAAGTTTAACTGGGCACATATGCACATGCACCCCTAGATATATAGGTATACGCTTTTAAGTATATGATGTATACATGTATACGGAATGGACGGCAGTAGCAGCAGAAAAAAGGTTTAGTTTTATAAGTAACTGAGAAAGTTATTTTCTTCTATTTTTCCCTTCTCCATAACTCAGAATGAGTCAGAAGCACAGTTGTTGTTATCTGAATCTGTTTGTTGCCCAAGTTTTTGTTGCAACTCGAGCGAAAAGCACGACAAGTTAGGAGGATGATAGTGGTAAATATGTTGTTGTAGGATGGATAAAGACCCCGTTTCCTGTTGAATTCCGTGATGCAATGATATATAACTCACTGGTTGTTAAAATGGTTAGATATGTATTTTTTAGTTAAAAAATTGTATACTCACTCACACTCCGCAGCAGTGTGTAGTGCAGTCCTCTGGCCTTTATCCGGACCAATTTTATGCATCAGTCTACTGTTATTATTCATTTTAGCCAGTTTAAAAAGATTTTTCAAAGAAAATTTCCTGCTGACCACAAAATAATGACTGAATCAAAGCTCAGAGGTAGTAAAAATATAATGGATATTTAAATGTGGTCCCGTTTTAAATAAAAATGCAAATTACATGGGTAAGGCCAAAAGCCAAAAGTAACTAATGTAAAATGAATTAGAGATATTATGCAGGAGTTTTATTAGTGACGAAAAGCCACTGATTTAGTGATGATTGAATGATTACCATCTTTTTTATTTTTTTGTTACCTTTTTTGCCATTCAAGTTGTATATAGGATGAGCGAGCATAAATGCAATTATGAAATCGGAAAAATTGATTTTGCTTCGTCGATGAAAAGAAAACTGAAGATAATAATCAACAAAAGTTGACAGGTACTTTTATAATCTTAACGAATGCTATATATTTTATGCATCATGCAGACAAAAACAGAGGGCCTGCACTCCGTCTGTCCACACACACACACATACAGAGATGCAGCAGCGCAGCCGAACAAGCAGTAGAAGCAGTTGTGGCAATCTTTTATTTTGAAGTATTTACGCCTATTTTTCTCATTTTGAAATATACTCCATCCACAACATATTTCTTTTCGGTGTGGTATTTCAAGTTATCTTGCAGACGCGAGAGCAGCAAGCACAGCACAGAATTGTAAACGGATTTACTTTTTGAATAATGATGAGTGAATAAATATTATTATGGTTATCGGGGAAGAAGAAACCAGAGCAAAACTCCTACTGTTGAAATGGTGATGGCATAAAAACTTGTGTAAATTAGGATCAAGAAAAGGTGTAGAAAGGAGAAAAGGAATTTTGGACAAACCCAGTAGCAAAAATGTTTAAAAAGTTACTTGCTGCAGGTGGTTATGCTGTTGCTACTGCAATCACCCTGCTACCACTCCACCACCACCACCACCACTCACTACTGACCATTTTTACCACCCTGACGGCATGATCATGAAAATCCGTGCACAACAACGTGTAGAAACATGATGGTGATGATCATCATCATACGACTCCTTGACTTGAATGCATGTGGTGATGAAGTGCTCATTTTTTTAGTTTGATTATTGATTATAATATTCATAAAGGCTAAAGGTGGTAACATTACCACCCAGCCGTCTTTCTTTATTTTTACTACACACCACTGTATACGCGGTTATTATTACATTTTTATTCTTATACGTTATATTCAACAATCCAACTGTAATAATATTAATAATAACTTGTATCATGCATAACAATTCACGTATGTCTTGTCTACATGAATTTGCCGTGAACGTGAGGAGATGTGAATGTGGCACTCTGGCTTTTTTTTATTGTTTCTCCTTTGTATGTAGTTACCTCGTCTCTCATTTTCAAATAACCACCACTATCATCATAATCATCAACACTATACCACCATGTAAATTGACTGCCGCCTAAATAGTAGCTTATCGTCAAAATCTCCAACTAATTGGGTTAGGGAAACCTTTCATTATCTCCGCAGGTAATTGTACCGTGAGTTGCGTATCATAATCAAAATCGATGATGATGATGGAGGAGTAGCTCCGGATACACTTTGTTTTTTTTACCTGACGTTTTTTCTCTACGTTCATTTGAGCTCTGCGCCTTTTTGTCCATAGGTGGTGGCAACATAAAAATTTAATGTTTCGTTTTCAACTCTCAGATTATTCGTGTTCTGTCTTCGTCATCATTGTTCTCGGTGTAGGTAGTTCTCTGGTGGTATAGTGGCCAGAGAGAAGATGAAGCGTAGTAGGAGCACCAGCGTAAGGGAAAAAATACATAAAATTGTAAAGGTATGCGTGTATCATATCAATAAGAAAATAATAATAAGTGATATCAAGTTGAAATGCAAGAAATAAAAGTTACCCTTGATTTTATTCTCATGTAAGTACAAGTTACAAGCGTACAAGATGTTAAGAAGATAATGGCTATAAGGATTAATAGTACCGTTTTGTAATCAATGCATGTATAAATGCGTGTCTATATGTACGTACCCGTAAATTATTATTGCATTGATAAGACATATTCTGCTAGTGCAGAAAAGGCTCCAAGCCAGTGCCACCAATGACGATTCGCGTTGTATATACAAAACGATGTCATTATAAGGTTAGCTATAAGGTGTAGTTTGTAAATGTGTAATTGCATGTGCGAGTGTGTCAATTTGAATTGCATAGTCATGTCGGATAATCAATTGAGTCTGACTTGAAAGTTTATCCTCTTTCACACCTTCTATTCTTTCGGTTGTTCTCTGTAGTAAAGCGTAGAATGGCAAGAGAATTGATTCAAGTCCCTTATTTTCTCCTTGCAGCCTCCTTAAAGCCATTTTTGATTTCAAGAATTTTTTACCATCATTTCTTTAAATTTGTCTGCCTGTGTAGGCTGTACACACTGAACAGGCACACAGGTAGGTAAGTTACTGCTCTACCGACTACGAACCTCCCCTACAATGCTTATAGCTCGAGAAAGATTTCAGCAAATTGTATTCTTCCTCAAATTAATTGTACGGCAACGTGAGCAGAATAAAAATTTACATTCGTGTCTCCCATCGCACCACCACACTAGAGCTGTTAGAGCTTTACAAATCGACAATCGAACTTCCTGTGCAACCACTCAAAGTAGACAGAAATATCCCAGGCCAGAAGCAGTGTTTAGCGGTTTTCTCTTCTTACTCAAAAATTACTGCCAAGCCACACCACTGCTGACCACCTTCGTCCGACACAGACAAAATACAGCTAATTTGATGGACTTGTTGCGAATACGTGTCTTTTTTTATCGCAACGAAATGACGATTATCTATTTCCAACACCTGTCTCTGTACTTTTAAAATACTTACGATTAGACTTGAGATTCTGTACCCATAGCGGCAATCGTTTTATTCTTGTGTCGCCTCACTTCATCATCACCTTAGTAATTTTTCCGAGGCGCCGCATCCATTTTACTCAAGATATGTTGGTAGGTACACACACACGCTACAAGATATAACATCACAGGTATTACTGTTCATCATAATCTAAAATGTACTTTGCAATCCAAAAACGTGCACACATGATGAGTAAATATTACCGTACCGTAGGTAGTAACCGCGCGATATAGATTAAGAGTCATCTGCCGTTTAGCTAAAAGTTAAGCCTGCACTTCTCATGTTACTTCTGATAAAGCGATAAAAACAGAGGTTTGTGCTTACTTACGCAGAGTAAGTATTCCACAATTTTTTTATAATCACTCTGTTTTCTTGTGCGCTGCTACGAGTGATGCTCTGAAATTACATGGTTCGTGCATGGTAATTATGATAATACAATGAAACATGACCTGCGCTTTTATTATTAATAGTCTTTCAGTTTTCTGTTGTTGGACGGAGGAGAGGCTCATCGGAAAAAACGTAGTAACCCTCATCTAAACTTCCAACTCACCAGCAAAAATCAAAATGACGCTGATTTATATTTTGCCATTAAACTTGGTTGAAGTGCTGGTCAATTTTTTTAAATTTTAATATTGAGCAAATAACGTGAAAATACTGGGGAGACATATACGTAGAAATACATACATATGTACCTACTTATTGATACAAGATCGTCGTAAAATTCACTGTGCCGTTGCAATAATGTTAATAATGTTAAGTTTGGCTGGTTTTTCTATGAATACGAAAGTAGGCAAAGGCTGCCCACGTCCAATAGACACAACAACACTACTACTGGCGAAAATCGTTTAAGCTTGAGCGGTTTTTTGGACTACGCAACGGCGAGCAGAGAAAAAAGATGAAGGCTTCCAGAAGAGAACGAACAGCGTGGTATTCCTTTTTTTGCAGTTATCAATTTTTTTAGATCTTTTCCCATGATAAGAGTGCATCAAGATTTGTACAGCCACTTGAAAACAAGCAGAATTTTTATGTGTATTCGAAATTGCTTCATTTCTTATCGCTCGTTTGAATCTAAAAGGCTACTCGTGTTTCTCTCTGTGTTTTACTATATTGCTGATATGAGTTATGTGCACGTTTTTTTAAATTCCACATAGCAAGACTACACACTATATGTACACAGGACGTGAATGGTATAATTTTTTTTAAACAAAAATACATCTTGTGTGCTTAATTGATGTACTAACATGCAAAAATATATGCTGTATTGCACCTGTGGTAAATATATCGAGCATTTTTTCTTTAAAAAACCCAAAAACTTTTACATAACATTAACATTATTACTCATCTCTCCTTTAACCAAGTGAAGAGACAGAGATAATGATTTTGCTTTTAAACTGCACTGATTTTTTTGCTTGGAGTAGTTACTGCATTTGTGTATTTTGTAAAACCACTGCAATTAAGTTTTTACAAGTTAAAAAAACTTATTGACGGAATAAATTTTGTGCATCCATTACACAAAGTCATTCCATTCATTGTGTTCCTTCGTCAATATTTCATCGCAGCAAAGGGAAATATTTACAATGGATGAAAGTAATCACCGACGCATGATATGATTTACAGATCCGTAATCCGTAATAATTAACTATACCCCTCCCTACCCTTCTATTCTGTGTACGGTATTCTTCAGTGAGTTATGATTTAATTAGGAATAAGAGACTTCCAATGCCACTGTCATGCTCCGTTAAATTTCCCGAGGTGGGCTAAGAGCAATATTATTATTTAGCCAATGATTTGTGAAGACGTACATACAACTAAAGTAAAGCGGTACGTCGGAAAGGAGTTTCGCAAAACAATTCTGAGAAAAGCACTTTAGCAAGGATATTTGTGGGTAGATTAATGTGCGCATTGTAATTATGCAACTTGTGCAACCGTCAATATAGCTGTCAAGTTTTTGTATTGCCTCTGCAGTTGTGTAAACTTGTGAAAAGGGATTGTTTATAAACACCATTTCAGAGAGCGGCAGCGGAGAGGGTTGGTTGTGCGTAGGTACCTGTGTGAATTTTTAAGAGGCGTAATTATTATTAGCCGCAGCAAAGACGTAAAATATTATTTTACGTGTTTTTTCATATTTTTCTTAGCTTCGTTTAATACCACATTGTTTCAGATAAGCGCAGAGTTACTACTACCATTTATAAAAGTAACTTATTCTTCAAAGTCATACCACCTTTATCAGCACATAATTTTATCAGCGACAAGAGCGAGGAAGCTTGTATACTTATCACCGGAATCTGCATCTGATTAAGTTGTTGTGTTGTGGGCGTTCAAAAATGTTGTAGTCTATATGAGCAGTTGATTTCTCCGCCCTTTCGTGTAGACGAAGACAATAAAAATCTGTTTATGATACCACTTTATTGCAAAAAGGGTGAGGTGATACGTGTATGGTGCTGGTGGTGGTGGACTATTGAAGGGATCTTACAAGATGTTGTGAACACGCAGTGCTACAGGCTATCGCACCTTTGAGAGAGCTGCTAAATGTAATGGTTCAGCATAAGATGCATATTTAGGTACACTAATGCATGCTGTGAACGTGCGTTGTTACTCAAATTCTTGAATATACACAATTATCGAATTCAAGGTTTGTTTGAAAGCAAAGTAAACATTTCTCAAGAATTTTTCGGGGAATATTTCAAAATGTGTGTATAGCATTTCACCTTTCCACTAGCCTTGTTACTGACAAAATGCTACAAAAACTTTTCTCTTCACAAAAGAGAAATACATACCAGAAAAGTATCAAAGAAAAAAGTTTGTTTTATTTGACCATTCAAAGAAGAAAAAAGCAAAACATATATAAAATATCATATACACTATATATTCTTGTCTTTCTCAAGCAACACAGGTTTTTTTCGGGAAACTGTTTTAGTCATCATCATCGTTGTCGTTGTGATTACCTTATTGCTGCGAGATAGTCCTGTTTACCTAAAATATCAATGCAACCAGCAGGAAACAGAAAGCAAACGCATGAACGACCTCAGCGTAAGTTGACTGGGCAAAAATAATGACAAAAATATGAGTAATGATGTTACGTGTTCACAAGTCAACGTTTGTACTGTATTCTCGCTCTGCAACCATGCGCGTCTCTCCTCTTTTGTGCATGTTTTTTTTCTTTTTTTCTTTTAATAATGACAGGAGAAAAAACGCGCGCCTTATAGACATGCCTTCTTTTTTGTTATGTTTACAGACAGCATCATTCATTCAGGCATAATACATGTACTATATAATATTATTCACTACTGAATACTGAATCAAACAAAAAATTCTACTACTACTACTACTCTCCTGCTGCATACATTTACACACCTATTCTTGCATCAAGTGATAACAAATAATAGTGATATCGTATCACATCACACAGGGACATTTCATATAAATTCACAGTTCGTCTAGCAACTAAATAGTGGAGCGCGAGCAAAGAAGGAAAAGAAAAAAAAGTTATATGCCATTATAGAGTTTTTATACATAGAAAATGTGTAGACCTTTTATAATATTATTATTATAATGTATCTATGGATTTTTGCTTGTCAAAAATGCACATATCGTAAGAGAAGAGGAACGTAAATGTGTTCTTTCGGTTTCTCTGTCTCTCTTTCTCCTTCTCCTTCCTCCATGTGTACTTTACTTACTACCACTACCCAAGTAGTAAAAAGAATGGTGAAGAAGAGCAGAGAGTAAACGAAGAGTTGCCATGGGCAACCCTTCATTAGTGCTCTTCTCAAGAAGAAGAGCTGAGTTTAGTTAGTGAGCGAGCAAGAGAGCGGGAGAGAGAGAGAGAGAGAGAGAAATAGAAGAGGTGCCTTCATTTTTCCTTTGCTTATACTGCACAAGTTCTCAAAAGTTTAGTACGGTTTTGAAAGAAGTTGTTTGGATAGATAGGCATACACACGGCATACCAGAGTAGCACATAGAGAGACTGAATGGCATATCATTCTGGCATGGCACAAGGGAGGAAGGAACGCACGCATCAGTTCGCTGTTTTTATAGTGACTATATGTGTTGTACACACATCTTCTTTTTGATTCATTTTCATGGGTATCTTATACGCCGAGAATATGTTATTATAAAATATAGGATGTTCCATTGCTATAATAATAATAATAGAAAATAATAGAAGCGATGTTATGTTGTAGTTGTATATATGTAGCGGCTGTACACTCAAAACTTGTAGGGTTTTGTGAAAGCACCTTAGAAAGTGATGTTTATTCTGGGAGAGGGGAGAATATTAAACCAATAGGAAGAATAGGCTTGGTAAAAGCAGCAGCAACAGAAAAAAAAATTCTTTTTGGTGATATGGTGAGGTTCGAGGTTCCAAAACGCTGATGGCGAAACTGCTATCACCACTCCTCTCTCAAAACATATTACTCTTGTTTCATTTTATACAAATAATGGGTTAGTATATATCATTTTTATCATCATCGTCAATAAAATAGTTCGTCTTGAGAAAATGAAAAGATCCACACTGAAAGGGTAGAACTGCAGCATTACATGAAAAAAGTGCTGTGTGCGAAGTAGTAATAATCACTTGTGTTGCATCAGATATTGCTCTGTCTTTTTTCATTCCCTTTTATAAAATACTCATTTTTTTCGTAAATGCACAAGCACGAAACTCTTTTTATCTTTGAGTGTTTGTTCTTCTTCATTTTAATTCATTATCGCGGTAAGTGTAAATATAAATATTAATGTAATTCATTTCCCCCGACCCAGGGGAATTTGAACGGGCCGTTTAATGTGGAGTGGAATTCGATGGGCAAGGTGGTAAAATGTGTTCTCGTGCTCAGCCAACCGAAAATTGAAATTTTTATTACAATTTTCAAAATAGCGAAGGGATAAAGATTGAAACTTGTCGGCAGGTTCGTTTTATGAAAAAAGAGGCAACTACAGGGAAATAATATTTTGAGGCTTTTAATGATGACATGCCGAAGAATGACGAGCTGTTTTCAACGAGATATTTAAAGTTGCTCCTTGTCTGCGTACTCTCCATTCCCATTCATTTTTTTCTGCCTCCCCGACACACAGGAAAGTACATCGTAAGGAGCGTATAACGAGCATATATTGCATATACTCCCCACTACTGATGATGAGAGTTTATACTTTCCAAGCTTGGATTGTCCTCAAGAATCTGCGAGCTCTTTAGAAAGATACATATGTATAGGCATATGTTCATGAAAAGAACTGTACGAACGAAAATAATGATAACATGACAGCGGAAGCGATGGCAAGAAAGCGCTTCAACATTTTCCTTGTTAAACTTGATGATTTGACGAGATTTATGCAAATCTTAAGGGGAAATCTTCCTCAAGAGAGTCGTGCATTTATCTTGCTGGGGTTAGTAATAGTGCAGCTTTGCCTGCTAAGAAAATCTTTTTTCGTTTCATTTCGAGTCTAAATCAAACACGAAATTTCTTTTTCTTCGTTGATGATAGGACCGTGATAGCGCGGAGGGTGTTTACAATGACACCCTACTACACACTTCTCCTTGAATCACGTACTTTAATACCTGTGCGCCACGAAATAATCTTTGCAGCTCCCTATAAATAGTCAAATTTTTTTGTACATAATTATGGGTACAGGCAAAAACATTTGATATTCAGAGCGATAATTTGAAGATTGGAGAACGTTGTGCGCTCTAAAAATGATAATGAAACAAAAGAATAAGTAATGTTGCCACAAAGTCTATCTACACGCAAACTATTTGAGTTGAATTGAAACTTGGTGAAATACCAAACAAGACACGTAATGACGTGTGACAAGTACTCGAAACGAGGGTTCAAAACATGCCTTCACTCGAAAGATTATTTACATTTTTTTCTCCCCCTTCTGCTCCCTAGCATCCCTCATTACTATATAACTCGTATACCCTATGATTTTTTAAAAGAGAAAACCAAAAAAGAATACCGATCATTGGCAAACCTATATAAATCTAGCCTTTTTATTTCTTTTATTGCTGAAAAACAAGATTATCCATGCTCCTCCATCGAATTTGAATTTTGAAGCTTTCCATGTGCATAAATTTACGTAAGCAAGCAGATCCCACCGTGTTCATATTCTTCAGCTCCTCATTCAGGTAATCCGACTGAAATCAGGATGAGTACATAAAAACTCAAAAGGAATAACAAGAATTATTGCGTCTGTCGTAGTTCGTAATATTACTACTTGAGTTTGTTCATCACCAACAACATCCTCATATACCTACTAAAAGTCAGTTCTAAAACTCCACGACAAAAAAATACTTTTTCTGTTACACAGATAAGACAACTAGTGAAACTGGTTCTTTCATTCAGAACAGTAGCTAATAGGGTGACAATATTGTCACTAACTTGCCCAGATAGTACTATTCAATTTTTTTGCGTGGTTTTGTAACATAATACCTACAAAGAGGAGCACAATAATAATAACAATAATAGCAAATAGCAACGTAGATGAGTGGTTTTTTTCTTTCTCTCTCTCTCTCTCTCTCTCTCTCTGTCTCTCTTGCTCAGGTCTGGGATAGGAAATCTTTGGATTATGATTGAGTGGAGATTAACCGAAAGGTTGAAAAAGTTCATTCTCTCAGCCAGAAAAGATGCCACCATTGTATTATCATTATTACCTCCTTCCAATCCCATCTGACTTAACCTTAACTCAACTCATCATCATCATCCAACAACATGCTGTGTGTTTAATAACCTTGCAAAAGCATGCTACATTATGATTACCTAATGCTCACTAAAAGTTAATCAGAATAATGTGCGAACATTTTCACATTGATAAACTGCTCATATTCTGTGTGCGCTCTTTGTACCTGTTCCCATATGGCGTTTTGTAGAGGTAAAGCAAAAGCTACACAAATATTATATATGCCAGAGTACAAAACACACAAGTGCGGTAAAGCATCATGAAAAGAAAGACAAGAAGGAGGATGATGGTGGGATGATCATAATGTAAATGTGGGCATGTTCTCTACTTTTTCTCTGTTGTGAGCGCTGTATCATTATTGTTATTTCATAGATTACAGCGCGGCTACTCCATAATCCAGGTAGCTGCTCAAGCCGGTGATGACGATGTTGAGAATCATCGTCCCATTTCTTGGATAATTGATTTCAAAGGAATAATTAATTAGACAAACAGTTCATGTCGTGTTTTATATCAATGCCACCGGGATTGAGTGGATTTTTATTTTGTAGACGGTTTCATTTATGAATGATTTGTGTTGTTTTTTTTGCTGCAAATACAAATGTAAATATTCATGAACAGAGAGAGAGAAGATTCGATGTGATCTGGTGCTTCTATTACTACTACAAACAACACTAAAAGTGAAAGACAGATGTATTAACCGTTTAAGAGATTCGTTATTTTGATAAAGTTAGGCAATATTTAATGTTAGACGCACCAAAAACTTCTCTAGCATTTTGTTTGCTCTCTGGTGATAGCTAACATCATCGTTTACACCTTTGGTGGTCTCATTTCTCCTAACAGAAAGTTTAACTTGTTGGCACCATCATATCTCTTCAGTTCAGTCTCTCTTTTAATTGTGCTTTCATTTCATTTAAGATGAACACAATTATGTACACACATCAAAAAATATTGTATAAGCAGAAAACCTATTTTTCTTCACAGTATAATATACAGTTTGTATATAAATATGTGTAGATATCCCTAAAATATTACACATAGTCATCATCATTTGTGTTGTTGGCTTGTTCACCAATCTTTTTCACTACTTTTTCAACTTTTTGAAAAAAAACGAATAATTTATGAACAAGTTTTCTCTTCAGCATTCAGTTTTTTTCGCTAAATACTGGTGTAAAAGCTAGAGTTACAGAGCTTTTAGGTATATAAATAGATAGACAACCGACACACAGGGATACATGCACTTTTATTATGATGACTTTTTACCGTTATTCGGATCAATTGCAGTGTGTGTATAATATCCGCTACGCTGTTGGTGCCAGTTTCTGTTGTGTTGATGGCATTCTCTCACCTACAGAAAAACGTGTATGCAGTTAATTGTTTATTATAGAATTGTGTGTTTTCTAAATTAATTGATTTCATCAAAGCAATAAAGCCATTACCCGGAAGACCTGGCACAGAGAACCCTTTTAAAAATATACCTCGTTACTCACATAAATAATCTTTTAAGGGAGAAAGACGCAGTACCCTTTGGATTTATCACCCTTTTATGAAAAATGCATTATTGTATCAAATAGCACCCAGCATGTTATATACACTGTTGAAAGCATTGCGTTAAAAGCTTTCTAATTCAAAATATGGAAACGTATATCAACTTGAAGTGTTTTACTCGGGACATAGGAGCATGTTAGAGATGTATAAGTAGTGAAGCGCCAGGAATAATATTAAGTGCAATTTTTTGCAGTACCTATCACACTTGTCCTTACAGTAAACTGGGATTCTTAATGAAGGAAAAAAACGTTAAAATACAGCAGCAGCAGCAGCAAAAGTTACAACAATAAAAAGGTCGTTTTAATTTGATACCATAAATATGAGAGTTCCATGTTATATTATTCTATTGGTATCGTGTCTGATATATGTATGCATGTAAAAGCGGATAATAATTAAAAGTTAACTGTTTCAAAAGGCTTTTTATTCCATGTTGTAAAAAAATATCTCAGGGTGTTAGAGATGTATGTATAAGTAGTGAAGCGCCAGGAATAATATTAAGTGCAATTTTTTGCAGTACGTATCACACTTGTCCTTACAGTAAACTGGGATTCTTAATGAAGGATAAAAACGTTAAAATACAGCAGCAGCAGCAAAAGTTACAACAATAAAAAGGCCGTTTTAATTTGATACCATAAATATGAGAGTTCCATGTTTTATTATTCTATTGGTATCGTGTCTGATATATGTATGCATGTAAAAGCGGATAATAATTAAAAGTTAACTGTTTCAAAAGGCTTTTTATTCCATGTTGTAAAAAAATATCTCAGGGATGATGATGCTGATGAGACATTGTAACAAAATGTTTATTGCATGTGAATCACAATGGCCAAGCAAAAAAGTAAACGCGGTCAGTTAATAAAAACAATAACACACGCAATAAGGTGGGGTGCGATAAATAATGATGTGCGTTTGATTCGAAAATGATGCCTTTATTCACCTCAAGCCTGTATTGCTACTCGCTTTTGTAGTGGCCGACGACAGGACAAAGTCAATGATAATAATAAAGGTGGATGAATGGCAAGAATAGTATAAAGTGCAAAATCAAAACAACCTAATGACAGCATTTTTGTGTATGAACAGAAACAGTCGGCTTCAAAATACAGTTTGAAAAAAAAATCCGCTGCAGAATCATCCATCATTCTCCGTTGAATTGAATGACACTACTTGTGTAGGGATTTTTGCCAATCCATTCTCGGGGGATACGCAGTAGGGATAATAAATTTTGTGAAAGATTGTGTATATTTAACATTGTTTATTTTCTAGTTGAAAACCTAACCACTTGTTCGCGGTTTTCAATGGAATTATTCAGGAAAAATGAGATCTATTGTGTGGAAAAAATGCACAGGAGGTTTTAAAAATTGTTGTGTAAATTATCTAAAGTTTAGTAATATGCCATGCTGATATTCACCTGTCATGATGAGAACGCATTTAATTGTGACCACTCTTCACTACCTTTTCTAGTGGCAAAACTGGGTACGGCAGGCAACAATGGGTACACACATATGTACGTAATTCACTTACAAAAGAATGATGTGATGACTATAAAAGCAGGTACACACACAGCACGAGGAACAGAAAAAAACTCTTCCTTTTTGCTTTTTCACTGACGAGCTTGTTTTTGATGAATTTCTAAAAAAGAGTTTGACGAAAAGTCCATCAAGTTTTATGAGACAATGGCATGTCATTTTTAAAAACTCTTCATTCATGCTAACTAGCATTAAAAGACATGCACTTTGACTACGGCTACGGCGTATTATTTTTTTCCAAAGGTAGATGATAGAACAAACAATGCAATGAAAAAAGTGAGAAATACCATGCATGTCAAGCAGATAGATAGAGAGAGAGAGAGAGAGAGAGAGAAAGAAACATGTTTTTAAAATGGCTGGCTATCATTATTATCATCGTCTTGTAAGCAAAAGTGACATACAAGGGGCATGCCAATTTGGCTGGTTAGCTTGGCTGAAGTAACCCTAAAAACGAAAAAATTTCCAGTTTGTGTGTCCATTATGTATTTTGCTCTCGTTCAATAAGAGGGACGAGAGAGAAAAAAAAAACTTGATATGACACATGTGGCAAGTTGACGAAATATTCATAAAGGTATTAAGTGTACCACCATCACAGTAGTATTTATGTAGATCTCCCACAATTTTCAAGTTCTCTTGTTACCACTACACTAGCTTGTTAATAATAAATGCAGGAAAAACTACCTGTCTGATCAAATATTCAACAAGACACAAGAGAGGGGGAACTTGAGATAACAAGCGACAGAGGGAAAGAGAGAAAAAATGTTTCCGGTATACATGCAAGCATTGCTTGGTGTGCGGCTTTTCAAGTGGAAAGCATATCGCACACGCTAACTTGCTCATTTGTCGACAAAAATTGACACACCTGATGAAATTATTATTCGCTACAGATGTCAAAATAGAATTGACTGATTGCCATCGGTAGTCAGTCGGTGTTAAAGAGACAGGGCAGAGGGATAAAGTGAGAGAGAGGGTGCCTTGTTTGTTCCTCACACGCTACCAATCAATGACAATGTGAAATGGGCCAAATGTCAGCTATTTTTACCGTCTGTGTGCGGGCATAAAGTATTCATATCATCGCTTTTTTTCAATAAAAGCTACTAGATAAACTTGGCGTTTTTTTTTGGTGGAAAACTAGCAGCCGTCGTGTAGGTTGATTTTTTTTCTTGGTGGAATTCTCACTGCATTGCTTTCCGAGTGGAAACCCTTTCCATGTTGGCGTAAGTCTCGCCGATTAATTTTTCTATTTTAATCCATCCTGGAGACGCGAAAAAAAACTGTTCAATAGAGCTCCCAGTTTATTTCTTTTTTAAAAATAATAAAATAAGCATGTCCCTGGTTCCGCCTAGGTAGCAGAGACTACTACTGCTGCTGCTGCTACTACATGGAAAAGTATGTAAACATGTTTGGTGTTCGTGGTGGTGACTAGAGTATAAAGTTGTCAGAACAAGAGCAACAGACATTATAATTCTATAGTCGTGCCATTTACCGTACTACGCCCAAGCACATGTCGTTTTTCTTTTTTTGTACAAAAAAGATAAATATTTGATGAGGGAACCTTTCCCATTCATTCAAACTCGAGGCACTTGCTTTTCACAGTATGCATACAGTCAAGTCAAGTCCAACAACAATGGCAACCTGTGACTGTGAGCTCACCTTTTTTCACCTGACAAATGGTTATTACCAGTAATCTACCTGTGAAAAGGGAGGCAGTCTTGTCTATTTCACTTGTCTCATTAGCAGCAGCAGGTCTTACGAAGGATTCTGTAGAAGAAGAGAAGAAGACGAGAAGTTGGATAGCCGGAGTAGGAGCATGTAAAAAGGCGAAAAAGCTCGCCTTGCCCACCATCATCGCTCTGATCATCCACTGAATCTTAGCTTTGCACTGAAATATCAGCAGCAGCACGTTATATTGTAGACTGTAGGGACAAACAGAAAATCCCTGAAATATGAGGTTATGAGATATTAGCGCCTTGTTGTCGAGAAAAGCAGGGAGTGCATAATAATGCATTAGGTAACGTGTAACCCTAAAAAATTTCTCACTCCCAAACGTGCTTCCTTTTTTTTTATTTTTTCCCCATTTTTAAAGAAAAAGAGTTCCATAATAATATGTCGGAATATCCTACTGGCATGTTCGTGAGCAAGGGAAATTTAAAGCTGACAAGAAGATGATATTATTATCTTTTCTTGGAAAATTGCCTGCTTGTAGCAATTGGAAAAGTGTCATTTTTCTCGTTAGAAAAACAACAAAAACGTTTTATGTTTAAATGAAAATGTAAATGTTTTTTTCTTGTTTTGAAACGTTACAGGACATACCAACAATTACCAAGACGTGCCTGCGCCCGTTGCGGGAACGGAATTGGTTCTCATGAACTTATCATGAGAGCTAAAGATCTAGTCTATCACCTCAACTGTTTTGTCTGTGTTGTCTGTTTACGCGTACTCAATAAAGGTAAAGAAATCATTCAACTTTTTCAATTATTACTATTATTATTGGCAAAAGAAAATTAAATTTAAGAGGTCATTTGTAGTGAGAATGCAAAGGCTTCAGTAAAGTGCGATTGTAAAATTAGTTTAAAATATACTTTGATGACAATTTGTTCCTATCACTTTTGTTCTTTCACACGCAATTATCTTGTGATTAATAGGTGATCACTTTGGGATGCGTAATTCAGCACTTTACTGCCAAAAACATTACGAGATGGTTTTGGATGAAAACTCTGCTTCATCTCCTCCACCACCTCACATGACACCAAATAGTCCTCTCCAACACCACCACAATGCTCACCACCACACACCCCCTCACCATCCTACTCATCCTGCCTCTGCGTTTTTCAACGGAGCTGGTTCCGGCCAGAAAGGGAGACCGAGGAAACGGAAGGATCCCCATAATGTAGACGGAAATATGGGGTCTATCATCGAACTGGGTGCTACCACTCCTCCAGCCATGCAACACATACCTCAAAATTTAGGTAAGAATATAATACACAGTTCGAGTCCCCTTCTTTTTATAACAGACGTAAAGGCTCATTTATTACGCATGTTGCTCCGCATACAAAAATAGGCAATCTGCATATTATACGACACGAACTAAAGAAAGTGGGAGAGAAGAGGAGTTCCGAGGAAAGAGCAGGGAGAGAGAAAAAAAGCCTAGTAAGAATTTTAAAATTCCATAAATCTCTCATGTACTCCCCAAGTCTTCGTCCAATTAGCTTACAGCTGGCAGGCACGAATCAGTTTTCATGAGGATGATGATAACTATCCACGCTTGTTTTGCAGTACTCTACTCGTGTGATTAGAGTCATACCGGCATTTATTTTAGAGATAGGCATATCCCTACCTAAATACATTTCGTTTAAGTATATAAACGTTTTTAGAAAACTACACACAATGTTACAACCTACTCTAGCAGCAAAAAATACGTATAATTTGAAAAACTGAGGCTGCGTCACTCACCCAGTAGTAAAATATTCGGAGATAGAAATTCACAGTATTATTAGCCAACTTTAGCCATTTATTTATGATACTTGTCTGCCTTATCGGATATATACATGTATAAATGTACATATGCATACGCGTACATTCATCCATTCATTTTTAGAGAGATGTGTGTGTGTTGCCGTGTGAGTATTTGTATGTATTTGAAAAAAATAAGTATGCATTGAACCTCGTCAAATGAGCATTGTCAGCAAGTCACTCAAGTGAAAAGGCAGTCATCCTATGGATTATTTACATGATTGTTTTAACGTAAATGCCACTTTTTAGTACGTGGAGTGGAGTAATAATTATAGGATGCATTACGGCACAACAGTAAGAAACCAGCTTGTTGTTTGTCTATTCACTTTAAATGATGACGATGATAAGGCGTCTGGCCATAAGGTATATACAAAAAAAACGTCCTTATGCTACCTTATAACGTGGAGTAAAAACTAATGATTGTTAAATAACAAAGTGGATACTTGTCACTCACATATCATTCATAACAATATTTTTGCTTGTTAGCTTCGATCACCACCAACCAACCAGCCATACCACCATGTTAATAAAAGTTGAAAAACTTTCTTCTTCAAGTATGGTACTTGTTCACGTTTGATTACCGATGTGTGTGTGTGTGTATGAGTGTGTAGGCATGTCCACTGCACTGTCTTCAATACTGCGGTGGGATCCTTACTTGTCAACATAAATCTTGGCAATGCTGATGACCAGTAAAAACAATTTGAAGAAGCTTCAGCGGATTGCTAGAAAACACGATTTTTTCAGCATGCCTTCATTCCTATCTTGATGACCACCACGACCATCACCAATGGCCGTTTTTTGTTTTTGTAAATAGGCAACATTATATTTTCATAATTTGAGAATCCATGCGAATAACCTGAGCAGTGGGGTTTGTGAAACATGATCTCTGCTCTGCAGAAGCAGGATAATAACGACCGGAGTAATGGTCATCATATCTCATCATCCGTAAATAACCCTGACCACGCTAGTAACCAACCACATGTCGCTTACCAAAATAATCATGCTGCATATTTTGTACCACTGGCATTTCACAATAATTTTTAAGTAATAACAATATAACCAGTTGTAAAAGAACTTGAAAAATTGTACGCGTACATGAATATGGATGAACGGCCACCTTACAGTCGACACATTAAACGGGCTCAATCATCGCTCATGATCGTTTGTCTCGACGCAATATATTTTCATTTTTGACAAAATGGACAGAGTAAAATTGAAAAATTATATGTATATCTGAGACGTGCACATTAGTATACGTGTATCAAATTCACAACCTGCATAACAACATCCACAACGAAATCCACTTTGAAATTCAACATTGCAATAAAAATTTTGCTGCGCCTTACGCTTATTGTCATTGCTGTTCATTAAATTAAATTAAGCAGAAAAAATCATTACACAAAACCAAATATTTTTTGTACGGCTTGCTATCAATTTAAAATGTGATGATGCTCTACGGTACACAGTTGTAGCAGTCGTGAGAACGAAAAGAAAGCTATGTAACAGTTATAGTAATCCTGTCAAATTCCCGACTCTATAAACTACATATGCAGGTAAAAACCACGTCTGATTTTTGTGAAAAGGAAGATTTATCTCTTTAGATATTTTATTTTCTCCCTTTTTCTCCCCCCAATAATCAGCAAAGAAGCTTAAAGGTTCTTGAAGCGAGAATAATAATAATGATGAGTCAAGCATTGTTCATTCTCTTTCCTAGGCTCATTTTTTATGATTTTGTGTCTGTCTGTCTGTCTGTGTGCGAGCTTGCATCTTTGGTGATGCATACAAGAATATGCTAACAACAATCCATGTGAGTACGCCCCAAAGTAGAAGTTGGCTGCGTGGTTTCCTTGACAAGTATCTAGCGAGAGGAGTGAGCGAGTGAATGGAGTAAGTCCTTGTGGGATTCTGCTCTACCCGATTTTAGGCGAGAAAATGGTGAAATTTCCTGACAAATCTCGAAACAAGTTAGTATAGATGCAAGACGAAAAAGGAGACGACCCGTGTGCGATGTTATAGAACTCAAAGCTCATGTAAAACAAGAACGTGTACACATTTATATATACGCCGTACGAATGTCGGTCGTTTAACGTCTTCTTGGCATTTCTCATTGGTGGTGGTAGTGTTGCATACTGGTGGTGAGGTGATGTCGATGATCATCTATCTCTCTCTCTCCGGTGTGTACTACACAACTAGATGCGCATAGCAATATAAAAGTTGTTTTTTATATAAATCGCCGTCGTGCTACTAGCAACGCTGTTAGTAGTGATGTTCCAAAGAGAAATGAAGGAAACGAAGAGTTGCCAAGGGCAACCCTTCATTAGTGGTGATGGGGCTAGAAAAGCAAGGAGAGAAGAGAGAGAGAAGGAAGGAAAGAGCAGCTCAACCAGCCAGCTAGCTTAAACGGGGGCAGGCAGGCAGAATGGAATTGTTTTCTTTTTGACAAGCAAAAGCAAAGAGAGGAGTGTGTCTGACTGAAAGAGAGAGAGAGATGAACAAGAAGAGTCTTTTGAACAATCATGCCATGCTGTTTTCCGTTCAGGTCAACTTCAGTGTTGATAGTCATAGAAGTTTCAGCTCGGGCATAGTATCCTGACACGCAGAAGTTTATATAGCCATTCACGAAGATCCTTTTATAAATTTTTTATACCTATTATTGGTACCATGAGGATAATACAACGTCTTACTGAAATTGAATGTGTAGCAACATTCTATCAAACAGCATATGTACCAAGGTGTACGTATGTACACACGAATATGCACAAAGACACAACGATTCTTACGAATCTCACTCGATCTCAAAGGAAAATAAAATAAAACATTGAAAATGCTCACATTTCTTTCTCTCGTATTTTATGTATTCGATTACAATAAACATACAATGCATACACGTAGGAAGAAAAGTACCGCCTATCGTGTTCACCATTTTTTTCAAAATGGGAAGGATAAATTACGTCTAAAATTTCATCTCTGATGTTCCCTCGGCTGGCAGTAGCCTCTTCCCCTAATGTTTGTATAGGCTTTTTGGCAGAGAAGACGCTAAACGTCTAGGGGATACGTTAGGCTGATACTTTGTAATAGGCTGACATCAACCGCACGTTTTTTTTCTTTCGAGTTGAAAACTTAACGACATCAACAAACACAATTTTAATTCCATGACGTATTTCATGGCTTCTCAAAAAAAACTCAACGTTTTCATTTCCAATGCAGTCTGCTACGTTTTGGGGCATCGTAAGACAGATTTAAAAAAATGCTTACCACTACCATCCACCTACGACGTTCTTTGAAATAGAGAATGTCAATCCCAAAAAAGTAAAAATGGCATAAAGTTTTATGTCAAACATGGTCACAGTGAGTGCTGATGATGATAGTTTCCTTTATGTTAATAATCCTGCTTGTACCGACAATAAATGCTTCCACATGCTAACTTGCGTGGTGTGATATGATAATGAGTACAGAACAGCCCCGTCAATAAAGAAAAGGGAATGAATACGTGTTATTGAAGCGTGTTTCCTCATCTCTGTGCATAATTTTACTTAAAAACAATGAAAATGAAGCCATTCTGTTGTTTCAACCAGGGTTACTTTGCACGCCAAGTCCCAGTTTACGACGTAGTTCCGATTCACTCAGCTAGTGGTCTGCTTTTATCTTCTTCACTTCATACAGAAAACGTAACAAGCTAAAAAAAAAAAGTACTTACTTTGAGTACATAAGGTGAAAAAACCTAACAACATATTATGCGAATGCGAAACTGGAACTTTTTTTTCAGTTTATAGAATGCTTTTAGCGATTTTAGGCTGACCAGCTAAAATTTGATAATAGGACTTGTCGAACCAAACGGAAAACTTTTAATTATATTTTTACACACTTCTCGAGCTGATGCTGAACGTATTTTTAGGTACTTACGTAAAATTATGTTGTTATTTACGGTATTTTGGGCATGTCTTCCTACGCATGTGTTTAGATTTTATCGTACTTTTTACCTAAAACTCAATATTTTCAATGCATCAATGTCTGCTACTTTGTGAATTTAAAAAAAAATCTATTTTACAAGCTATTAACTATCAACTTAGCTGTATGATTTAAAAACCATTCCGATATTTTAACGTAATCAATCTATAAGAATTTAGTTGTAGGTCATAGACTACTTGGCAGTTTTAATCGAAAGACGCAGAGTGAATTGAAATAGTGGTATTTTGACAAAAGTCATTCAATGTTTTTGTGCTGATGATGATGTCCGACCCCACGCAACCGAACGTCAAAACTTGCGGACGGAGTTGACAAGAGTCAAAGGGTATCCGTCTGTATCCTCTTACTCATCTTCCCACCACCGGAAATGTTTGTAAAAACCAGGTCAGAGAAGTGATACACTGGTAGTAAAATCCGCTGAGTGACTTTTAAAGTGGAACCACATGTTTGGACTCGGGTGACTGATGCCCAGCTAAGCCAAAAGCAAATGCTTACGTTACGCTTTTACTCCTTCTAAATATATTCGTAGGTAAACACATTTTTAAAATTAGGAACCACACATGCAAGCTGTAAGAAAAGGCCTTCATGTATAGTAAAAGGCAAACGACTTTGAGGTGTGTGCGGGGAAAAGTGTACATTCACCCTCCATCTCCACATGGCTTGTTGTAGTAAATATTATATCCTTGAGACTTGTTGTTAGGTTGTTACTTATTTACAGAGAAAAGCAAATATTTGGGTACCTTTATTTGTTTGGCTTTTATAATCATTATAACGTGTGTAGAATACACAATGTCCAAGTCAAGAGCGTAATAAACAGTTGCATTTTTTTCTTTGATTGTAAAAACTTCTTTTTTTAAACTTTTTTCAACTCAAAATTGTCAGTTGATATCATTCTCAAAATAAGCTGAAACTAAAAAAATCTATACAAAATTGTGTAGCTTCTTACACCATCCCACTCCTACTAACGGTGCAATGATTTTCATCAGATTAAAGAGAAAAAACAACAATGATTACAAGTACAAGTACACAAACACACTCATTATTTTTTTAAACCGGATTTTTTTTAGACTCATTCACCATGTTCTTTCTTCTACGCTGCTTTCCTTGTGCACACAAGTATAACCGACTTTTGTACTGAATGGCATGTGATTTTTGAGAACATCCTGTCACTTGAAATTCATATAGACGCAGGGCAGAGTTTTCCTTAAAAAATCTACGCATTCATGAATCATATGGGGCGAATCTTTCATGTGGATATTTTTTTTTCTTCCCTGAAGCAACATCTCACACACGTGCATTATACACACTCATACACGGAAGATGAGAGGCTTTTTTAATGAAGTCGTGTCAATTTTTTTGCTGTAGGTCTTATCACTCTAATGAAGTAGCGACGGCGGTGTTTGGTCGCTCACTCCTCATAATAATCATCACAATAAAACTTGAAGCAAAATCCGATCTCGGGTAGTCTTCTTAGCTCCAATTTCATGGCTTAGTCATTTTCAGCGGGGAGTCTGTAGATACGGCTTTTTCCTTAGAAGGAAAGTAACTAGTGCTATTCTACCACGTCCGTAACCGTGGCCCTTATTTGTAGCAGAAACAATCCAGAAAAACAAGAACTCAACATTATTATTTCCACATCGGTTGGTCGTATGATCCTTTGCTCATGAAAGCATATTGCCTTTCCAGGGGAAAAAAATCAAGCAGCGTCCAAAATTCGGGAAAGGATCATCATCGTATTATTATTTGTACCGTGTTGTATTGCATTACAAGTCACGAGAAGGGTCCTGGTTTCAAATGTTAGATCATGTAAGCCAAACGCGTGCATCGCTCAGTCGTCAAGCAGGGCAGGAAACAATAGAGAAAAGAAAACCCTATTATGTAATATTGGGAGAAAACACGCTCAATTTTTTGATGATGGGAAACACTGCGATCGGTGGTTCGTGGAGGGAAACGATACTGAGCACCCCTTAATGATCCGCCTCTTATACTGTTGTTGATGTTGTTGACGAGATGCATATTGTTCATATTACTAAAAAACCAACGACCAGCGTCAACTTCTTTTGTGTAATCATGTAGTAAAACATACATATATACTTTTATTCGTATTAGCGTTAAATGTGACAGAAGAATTCCCTTTTGCGTTGAGCCGTCGGTGCGTCCTTGCCCGGCGCTCTACATTGTATTCTATGTCGTATTCTGAATACAATAAACATACCGTTTTTTGTGGAATTGACAAAAATAAATATATTTCATGCTTACATGCTCTCTGTAGTCGTAGGTCGTGGCGGTTTTGAGTAGTTGTGTAGTAGGTAGGATTTTCACAGGAAACAACGGAGCCTGGATGAATTATGTAAAAAAAAAGTGCGTGAAGAGAAAAGTGAAAACGTGTTCATCATGGTTTCTGATTTCTGTCTCATTAATGTAGGGTTTGGTTATTCCAGACAAAGAAGGTCACGTGTACATTGAAATAATATTTCATTTCTGGAGGCAGATCATGGGTAGTCACGCACCCCATGCGTACAGTAATAATAATAATAATAATAATTTTTAAAAATATGACTTCTCCGTATTTGTTATAGCATGTTTAACTAAACGGTCAAAAATGCCTTTACACTTGGATTGTTACACAAAAAATCATTTTATAGTTTTTTTCTTGTTTGGAGGAGTATTTAAAAAGATAAGCTAACGTGTTTTTCATTCACATTTAGAATGTTTAAGTATCATCCTCTTTCATTTTTTTCTACAAATTTGCTAACATACTATCAAAACTTAACTCACCGTTACTGATGAAGTCTTAGCCAAAGTCATTCAATTCTTCATCTTTATCACCCGATACGTCAAAAAATCTTAATTTGAAATCCAATTAAATTAGTAACCGTGTTTCTGTCGTTTTCACAAAACTCGTTAATTAACTCAAACGTAGAGGCGAAGAGCGTATAAAAAGTAGGCAGGAAACAAACATTTTTTTTGTTGTGAACTAAATCCAAAAATGTTAAATCAGTATAAACCTATGTAGCATGTGGCAACTTGTGTGGAAAATCCGTCTATAGTTCGTGTCGTTATTTAATAAAAAAAACCTTATAGAGTTGTAGAACGGGATAGAAAAAATTTAGAAGAGGAAGAAAAAAAATCCATCGAGCGTATAAGATACCTACACCATTTAAAGTTGTACAGCACCAGAGGAATTTAAATCAGGGAAATCGCCAAACCGTGGTGCAAACAGACTAGAATTAACAGATAAAAGAAAACAAATGTTGCGTTTGCTTTTGAACTGTGTGTGCAATTTTTATATAATACGATTATTGAGGTAGACAACAGTGTTGATTACCACACCAGCAACGTTTTTTTTTCTCGGTAAAGATCCCCCTGAGGCATGCCTTACTTTGAACACATATCGCGTAATTTTTATATCGTACCGTTTAGTTTAAAGTTTTATTTTTTTTCATTCCACTATCGTAGACGTAGTTAAAAAATAAAAATAGTAAAGAAAATTTATATACCTAGATGCGAAATACGATTCAATTTCATCCACGATCCCTTTCGACAACACAAATAATATGAAATCTCTAGATGAAACAGGAGTTTTGTGGTTAAAATAATTTAAAAGTTAACAAATCAAATTCAAAGAGCATCGAGCATAACCAGAACACTTATTATTATTATTACTACCACTTTATTACCACCACTGAGTCAGAACCAGCAACCCGAAAGGTAATGATTTCGTGGTGGTACTGTATAACACGTCTGCTTCGTATAAGGCAGAGGGTCAACCCTGTTTTTATTTATAAACCATGGAGCATAATAAGGGATATCATGTGGTATACAGAATATCAAACGTGTTTATTTGTTAGAAAAATTGTAGTGGTTGTTATTAAACAGCAAAAAAAGAAGAAAAAACGTTTCGGTAGAGGCTTTTTGAATCCCGAGAGTGTGTAATATATCGCAATAAAAGTTTACAATATGCAAAGAGAGTGTATACATATGAATAATAAATTTCTCCCCAGAGAACATCATCAGCACCTATTATTATTATTATGTAGCGGTAGCAGTACTTATCTGAACAAAACCGATTGTTGAGGGGATCACGTTCGTACCTTTTTTCAATATTTTTGTGGTGTGTATCAAAAAAATGTATGAATCAAAAGAGGTAAAGGAGGAAAAGTGAAAGATTGTAGAACTATAACTGTCCAAGTTCGTTATTTTTCGGCTCATGCTTGGGTACATGGGCCAGCGCAACTTGATCGTCATCATTATGATACCACCAGAAAGCATCATAAAGGAAGGAAGTGTTTTGTTTGTTGTTCACCCCATTTGAATTTCGACGAGTATTGATACTTGCACAAGAAGTGTATTTTCGTTTTTACTAATATGACATAAATACACTCAACTTGAACAACTTACAATATTGCCCTTGTAGTGCTGGTATCGGGACGATGATAATATGAATGTATTTCCTTGTGTACATGATACATATAATGAGTGTGCCTGTTCGAGTCAGTTTCTATTGTAGTTCTTGTTCCATGATGGCAATCCAGTAACAATGCTCTCTGGGACTTTTTTTTATGGAGTCAGGATAATAACGCCAAGTGAAAATCAAAATTCACACAAAATTCATGAAAAATCTCTCTCGTGGGATCTACTTCTCTTCTGATAGTGATCATCCTCGTCATCATCAATTTCATCAATGAGTTCTTGCGTTTTTTTCCAAGTTTTTGTTGTAATACAAACCACTTGTTTTAGAGCTGTGCTGATAAAGTTATAGTGGTTCACCGAGCGGAGAGTTTCCCTCTGCTGTAAGCCAAATAAACCCCCCGCTGCTCTTCTTTCATTTCCCTCACTCCCTTTTCGTTACACGTATCATCGTCATCATTATCATCAACACTCCCACAGAATCCATATTATCAGAGATGCTTTGGTAGTATTCGAACACGGGACTGGTAGTTTTGGTGAATCCCACAAAAACATGTCAAGTAGCAGGCACCACGCCACACACACTAAAATTACGAGATCTCATGAACTAAAAAACGCTTTAGTGTTTAGTTTGAAGTTATGAAAGCACTGGGTAATACATCTAAATTCTGCGGATGAGCGTATGCTGTGTGTTATTAATGCTATTATTTTCGGAGGAAAAGTCTCTCAAACCGACATTGATTTTTAAAAATTATGCGGTGCATCGTGTGTTCCATCCTTCATCCACCTTATTTTTTTACCATTGTATATTTGTAACTCAAAGCCGAAAAAGTAAGAGAAAGGAGCTTAGTGAAAAGTGTGGGATTCCTGAGTTGATTCAGATCCCCGTTTTTTCTGGCTGTACCCCACAGCGGCCTTAGAGATCTGCAACTACAGTCAGTCAAGTGCTTTGTACTCTCTGCTTATTGTATTCACGTCTGCATTTTAAAATTTGAGTACAAAATACCGAATTGTTTTCACCAGTGCAGTTTTGTTTCGCTATTCCACGCTCGCATTACCTATTCATAAGAACATAAGCCAGCACACGGCTGACATACAGAGAAATATAAACTCAAGCAACAACGTAGGTAGATTTGTACCAAATTCATGGCTCACGTCTCGTGTAAAAACTTCAGGGAACAATAGGGCACACACGAACGAACGAACGACAAGGGTTGATGTTTCTGGTGGTGGTGGTGGGTTATTATTGTACGTTGGTTTGTTACTCCAGAGAGAACAGAGCTGCTGTTGTAAAAGAGCCTCTATGGATTATGTTGGGCTCCCTTGTGAGGACCGAGACGGCTTTGCTTCTATCACCACCAGTAGGAGTATTTTAACAATGTGGCATTACCAGTTAGCATATCAGTAATCGCCGTCACATCATCATCTACATCAAGTTTGACACGCTTGTACGGATGATTTCACGCTGGATTGAGTCAATTGGAAACAATATGCTTTTATAAACTGAGATAACTCCTCTTGACTTGATTGTGATTGACTCATCATGATGACGAGTTGGCGCCGACGGAACGGAGGTAGGTAGGATATTTAAGTGTAATAAATATCAGGCATTGGCAGAGAATGGAAATTTCTGCCTTTGCTTTTTAATAAGCTGCTTGATGCATGTTTTGAATTGGTAATGATAACATCTCTTACTTATTATTGGCTATTATGTTTGGTAGAATTGTATTTTTGTATCTTTTACAAATTCACAGCCCCATATCATGCTTAGTTTTGTCGTCACTCCCTTCATTTCATTAATTTTTACACATATTGAGAGCAAGAGAGCACAATCAATTAACTATTTTTGNCAGCCCCATATCATGCTTAGTTTTGTCGTCACTCCCTTCATTTCATTAATTTTTTCACATATTGAGAGCAAGAGAGCACAATCAATTAACTATTTTTGATTTTAACAAGAAAAAATACGTGACTTGGTGTAGGTAAGGACTTTTTTCTGCCAATTCGATTCCCTATTAGAGAAGCATGTTCGCATGCAGTACAATACGGTCGGAAATGATGTGCGCCTGTTCATTTTGTCAATAATTTTTCATTGTTGACTGGGAATTTTCTGATTTATTAAAAAAACAATGAAGCATCTTCATCAATTACAGGTAGTGCACATAGCATTGCCTGTCATGTTTCTTCCACTTTTAAGCCAGACCAGAGAGATGTACCTGCCGCTGCCGAGATCCCGATTTGTTATCAAACTAACAAGCAGTAGTACAGATATGACAAACGTGATTATGATACAAGAATGCCATTTCTTTTTCAAATGCATTGTTGTCCATCAATCATTGTGTATGAGCATCGTTGTAAATGATTACGTTAAACTTAACGACGGAGGTGCGCGCAGTACATTTGTCAGCCAAGAACAAAACTTTTTCTGTAATTATTCATTCTCGTTGTAGATTTTCCAACAAATTCGCTTTGTGTGTCACGTTGTGAGTAGGTAGGTGCATATATATCGCTATTTTGAGCTAGCTTGTATGCTCATCCCTATAAACAGTAATAATAATAGATAAGCTAGTTATGATAGTTTAGGTAGAGCACCCAGTTCTTTCTTCATCGTTATTATTACCGGCTATTGGTAGACACAATAGTGAAGTTATGCATGCTCGATGCGTGAGCACTTCATCATTATCAGCAGTATTTTATACGCTCACTGATAGAAGTACTTGTTGTGATGCAATAAAAATGAATATGAATGAGCAGCAGGAGCAACACCAGTGCAAACTAAAAATACTAGAAAGATGAGTAAAATACTAAAAGTACGAATGCAACGTGTAAAAAAATGAGGCATGTCATTTGTAGCAGCTGCCAACAGTTGTTTATACGATTCCTATGATAAAAACGAGCGTAAAAACTTTCAGTCATTAGTATATAGCCCTTTATATTAAAAAAAAGTATTTTAGTTGAAAGCATATACATATGCACATACTTCAAGAAGAATATACATGCTATAAGCATATATGCATATATACTTGCGTTAGACAAAGATGTAACGATGATATGAATGAAGCTTTTGAAAAATGATTTTAACGAATGAACAAGAAAAATTTCCCTTGGGAAAAATGGCAAAAATAAATCGCATTCAAAGATCGTTACACGCCGAAATGAATACATCAGTGATATCTCAATGTGCCTACCTACATGTGTGCGTGTACCTACCTACGGGGAGTACATGTAGTATAGTCATTGCTGCTACAAGTCGCACATTCTCTGATGATGATGGAGGCATATATAAATGGTGTGAAAGCCAGGTACAAATTTTATGATTTATAATCAAAATCTTTAGCTGTTTTTATAGAACATTGTTATTATTTTTTGTTTTTGCGCGCTCAGTTTTGGTTCATTCTCATTACATCATCACAATAGATCATCTCGACAAAATATATACACCTTATCACTTTTGCTTATGGGACGATTATTATTATATACTGTACATAATTTCTCAGCGTCACACACGCACAAACTCAGGAAGAAGCAGCGTGTCAGACAGTCTTCATCAGATACCTAGTCGTAGAGCAGTCACAAAGGAGTAAATGTCATGTTCAAAGCGACAACTACTTTCCACACATCCCCTATAGGTGCATATATTTACGAAAATTTGCATGCAGGCTGCAGACATTGAAAACTGAAATGTGGCAATGGTAATGAATAATGATATTGACCAAAAATGGAGTAAAGAATTGTGTACCTGATGAAAAAGGGTTCATAATGTAGTCACCGCGTTATTATTATTTTTATTGGTATATACTTCTTAGTTTCATGTGTGTCTCCAATCTCCTCTCTACCGTTTATTAACTTGAAACAAACCAAACCTTGTTCGTCCTCCTGCGTTTTTAATATTATCATAATTATTATCATCCCCCTCAGACCTTATGGTACACGGCAACAACAAGGCAGCAGACCGGTGTGGAGAGGGTATCATAAAAGGATAAAATTATATAAACTTGTCATATAAAACATAGACATATATCGATGTGTAAGGTAGTATGTACACACATATATTATTCAGGGTATATTTATGACATATACTCGTCGTCACCGCCGCTGTTGTTGATACAAAACTATAACTAGATGCGTACATTTTTTTACCACCAAGTAGGCATATAAATAAACTAATAATAAAAATTGTCAGAATGAGGATGAAACACGCAAAACTGGTGTCAATTCTACAATTTTTCATTGTTTCTATTTCTCTACATTTTTGCATGTTTCTAAAAAAACTGTTGTCGTAAATGAGTAGAGGGGTGAATTATAATGAAATAATAGTATGGTTCAGTTCAGTTGTGAAAGATAGTAATTATAAGGATATATAAGAAGGCAACACTGACTACGCTCACATGGATAATAGAAGACGCAAAAGAATAGAAAAAATTTAAAGTAGCTTTTTATTGGAATGAATGACTGACTGGTAGGTCGTCCCATTGTTGCTGGCGTGAATTAAGCGTTTTATAAAGGAGTTCACCGGTGGTGATGGTAGGATATGGTGGAAGCCCATGATGAGGTTTACTTTTTTCTTAGCTAGCAAAGAACAGGCAGTGTGATAAAAAAAAAGAAGCAGTGGAGCGAGCAAAATACCAAAAACTAGCATCAAAAACAGCCTCCTATTTTTTTAAAAGAAAAAATATTTCTTCTCGCCTCTACTGTTTGCATGACCATTACCCTGAGACAAAGTTTATGAAACATTTTGTAGTAAAAGTAGCTGCTTGGTAGATGAAGAATATTTTATATGCGCCAGTTCACTTTGGTATTTTTTTCTACCATTTTTATATTAAAACAACCGATTCCAGTCGTAAAAATATAGATGCAAATGATAAAAATGTATAAGAAATTGATATCTCAGGTGAATTCTTAGAACTTCAACTTCCCGTTGGAGTTTAGCAAGAAAAAAAATGCTGAAACCTGATGAGTATATATGTTGATGGCGAGAAGAGTGATAATCGGCAAAAAGAAGTGTACAATTTTTTCAGCAAATGTTGTTGACTTCTTACCATCTAGGATTTCTCTTGCTTTAAAAAATCCACCCGTACACACGCAGATTCGCTGATAGATGCGCGGGTATTGAAAATGTCTCATTATTCTAATTATATCATATCAAGATCAACTTATCATTTCTCCCTGCAGTGAGATTATCTCAGTAGCTATTTGTTTCAAGACAAGATACACTTCCTTCATTTCGCAGCAGCAAAGTTTTCAATATTTTCAAAAGATATTGTGGTTTCAAAGGATTATATGTGGTAGTTTCTTATCCAAATCAAAATTGTAAATCAGTTCAACTCATTGTTTAAAAAGGGCAACCTGAGATTTTTTTCTTTTTCTTGTACCAGAGAAATAAACTACACCTCACTACAAAAACAGAGACGGCATGTCTAGGAAAATCATTTTACTGGTTGGCTTGTGTTTCGCTTGGTTTGGTTTGTTTTACATGCATATTGTGTGGCACATTGTTTCTCTCATAACCATAATATCTTTCTGATTTACTTTTGATGATAGGAATGTGTTTCTTTCGTACAGCAAACGGCTATCGCATGTTTATAAGATGTGACAGGCTATTATTACAACAACAGTTTAAGCACATACAGACAGAATCTAGCTGCTGTTCATTTTTTTCCCTCCTTCATCAGTGGTCTGTCTTGAGTCTTGTTTAGAGCGCCAACAAGTTATCTTTAAATATTATAAACTTCTTTTTTTTTCTACGCAAACTAACTCGGCACAGTCGTTCCATGTCGGTCGCTATATGCATATACGTGGAATTGTGTTTTTTTTGTGCCTTACTTCTATCATCTTTTTTTTCTCGCCTTCTCTCCATTTTCTCGATGAACATTGGCATTAAACGCTTAAGTTATACGGAATTTCTTATCTAAAAATTATATCTGAGACATTCACCACCACCATCATCATCAGCTACAACACCATGCTAAATGCACGGGCATATAGGGAAAAAGCATCAGACCGGATATAGCAGAAAGCATAAAACGTCTTCTCTTTCCTTCATAATTCTCTCCTTTTTGCTCCCGTGTACACAGTCGTTTTCTTATTTTTTTTTATTCAATTCATTTTTTTTCTATTTTACTAAAGTAGCTTCAGCCTGCTGATAAAAGTTAATAATATTGTGTTTTTTGAGCTGCAAGTCGGTTAGGGCAAGTTGAAAAAAAAGATGTGCGGTTTTTTATTCCGTACATTTTTCTTTATCTTTTTACCTTTCTTTATCAAGTGTTGTTTGTTATGACGGAATAATATGTTTGCATGCCTCCTCCGTTGATACGATTTTTAATGGGAAAAATGTAATACTTGGGGCAAAGCAGTCCTATGGTGTTTTCGTGATTAAGTACTTATAATGCTGGTATTAAAATGGTACTACACTCGTTTATTTAAGCACATAAAAATGCTACAAAATACGTTCGCATAAAAGCAATTCAATCCCAGAGGAATTTCCTATTAATAAAGAGTCCAAGTGTTTAAGCGCAAAATGTTCAAAGAATTTGAGTAATAAGGAGTTTTTATCAGGCTTACTAAATAGTTTTAGTATTTTTTATCGTCATCTCACTTGTTACGAGAATTTTAATTATCCTGTGGAACTTCTAATAAAATACAGACGCACGGTCTATCAAGAAAATAAGGAACAGAGGCAGAGAGGCACAGTTTAGTAGCACTTTGAAAAATAAACTGACTTATTCCAATAACACAACAAGCTACCTTAGAAAAAAAGGTGCATTCTACTTACTGTATGACTTAAACAGTATATTAATGTAAAACATACCATCATCCTATGATCACATATAATCAGTGATGGTTTCGTCCATCCAGGAAACACTCTACTACCCAAAGTTCATAACTTGCACCTTGCCCTGGCATTTTAATGTGTTTTTTACTACTTGCCGGTTACCACACTAAATAGCAACAAGAACGGAAATCGATTTGCTGGTACATAGCAATTATTATTAAATGCAGTAATGAATGACTGTTACTGATGATCGTATGACTATAAAATTTTATCTTGTAAGATATGAGGATGACCATGTAATGTTATGGCAGAAAAATGGCAAGCTTTCTTTCATTAAGGTATATTAATAGTACATTTTTTATATTTATATATCATTTAGTAATCTGGATTTGGCATTGCAAACATTTAAAAAAATAACAATACTGCAAATTTATATTGTATACTGTATATCGTATTTAATGTATGCCTTTGTATCAGTAGTGGTATCAGTCCATCAGGTTGTTGTTTTCTGAGAGGGATCTATAAATATGAACTATAGTAGAACATTTTTTCTCTGTAGATTCGTAAATAGTTTTGAGGGGAAATTGTACCTTTCAAAAACGCATGTACATTAAACGAAGTTATAAGCACTTTGGCGCATAAATTTTTTTAAGTGCTTTTGTGTGGTCACTGTCTATATTTTTATCTGTATAACTTTACCACCAACACGCCCACCACCGGAGCAGTGGCATCGTAAAAAGTGGAGTAAAACGGCTGAAAAAGTTGTTTCCTCACAAAATGATTTGCCGGAAAGTCCAGTAGTAACTAGAATCGCATGTTCACAAAAAAGCATCTGTCTTACTACAAGAAGCACACAAGAAAAAAATACGGTTACTTTCAACTAACAAAATACAAGCTCGATATTAGAAAGACGCAATATTCTGTTTTTTACAAATTTGTACGTGCGGCTATCTACAAAAAACAATAATGTTGAAAGAGTGGTTTTCTCGTCAAATTCTATGCATATTTTACTTATACTTAGGCATCCAATTAGGTCTCTTCAAGAATCCTGGGGTGCAATTAATTTTTAAGACAAGCGAGAAAATTGTGTCGATAAACAAATTATACAAAACGTAGTAATTGTGTAAATACGTAATATTATCGTGGACGTCTATCGCAATCCCATCATCAATTATGTTTTCCCTTTGTTTTGTGAAGTTGGCTTCATTAACGCCGGCACTTGGTGCCTGTGGTGCTGATGATAATGAAATCATGAAAATGTAACAGCTCTATGATGTTTTAATCACTTATATCTCCCTCCTGCCTGATTTAGCATAATACAATATTATGCAGTCACAGGAAGTTGGATGTATAAAGTAAAGTTATGACGCTCGGTAAAAATTGTTAACTTTCATTTTTGGTGTTAAAATGTGCCTCCCATTCTTGTTTCTTAAAAAGAAACCTGAAACGTAATGAGTTTATTTGAAACTTTAATGCGTACTACTAGAAATATTGAAAAACGGAAAAAGTAAAGCTTTAAAAATCATCATATGAAGAAAAAAAATATTTCTTTCATTCTAAAGTTTCTTTCATTGTAATCATCAATGAATGAAGTGAATGGAGTAAAAGGTTGTTCTTGTTTCGGGCTATTATGATGTATCTGCTTAGGTATTTTTGGAAGAGACGATAAGCCAAAGGCCAAAACAATCCGACCGTCTGAACACACAAAGTGCCCCAAAAATCCCGATAAATTAGACCATGAAGTAATGAACACATTCATGTTTCATTCAGCGCAACGCAAGTCATTTTCGTCGGAAAACAGTAACCATTACCGCCTCGCGGGCTCTTTCTTAATAATAGTAATACAACCCGGCAGCCAACACAAATATCGGGTTTTGGTAGAAAAGATAAAAGTTGAAGAAGTGCAAATTTCCGAATTATAGATTGCACGGTTCATGCTGCTGTTGCTGCTGCTTCTACTGTTTCTTAAATGACTAATTTGCAAACTACGCACGACCAGTTGGTAATAGCAGGAGCGGTGAAAAGAAACATGAGCATCAATAAAGGCGTGCATAAATAATGAGCCAAGCTATTTCTGCAAGAAAAGCAGTGAGTGAGGAAACTTGAACTTGAAATGAAACTTGTAATCTTGTGGATTACTATGTTTGCGTCCACACAAGCGTGCATACTGCATACAATTTTAGTAATATGCAGATACTTTTTATTATGAAGATTTTTATGCATACGTATCTGCGTGTAGACAGGCCGCATATGTAATATATGTGTATGATAAATGCATGTACATATTTCGTTCTTGGTAACCTAATACGATTAAGTATTCGGGAAACTAGAACTATAAAAATGGAAAGATGCTGATGGTGATATTTTCTTATGCATTATTGATACAGATCTTCTGGGCGAACCAGGCAGCGGACATCACCTGTCAGGCCCAAGACTGGAAGGGTATGACTCGTCATCCTCCACAAGCTGCCCTACAGGTGTCACTGGAAATCAGAGAACGAAGCGGATGCGAACATCATTCAAGCATCATCAACTTCGAACAATGAAATCCTATTTTGCCATCAATCAAAATCCTGATGCAAAAGACTTGAAACAGCTTGCTCAAAAGACTGGACTTAGCAAGCGTGTTCTACAGGTATGTAATGTGTTATTTTCTGCAACTAAAAGCAAATAAGTTAATTCCCTTTTTCCCTCAAGAATATAAAAATTACAAACATATAATTGCAACTGCAGAGAGCTAAAGAGAGATAAACCTGTTTTCATACATGTATGATGATACACACACCTTTTAATCGTCTAGCTTGCACACTGATGACTTATTAGATAAGAGCAAATTTGCTACTGATTTGATTTCATTCAGCTTTGTTGTGTACGGAAAGTACAGCAACGGCACTGCACTACGTTTTGGCCTTTTGTTTTCTTGACGCGCAAAATTACCAACTGAACGTGCTTTCCAGAGGAAGATTTTTTTTGTTCACATGTAGATTTTTGTGTGGTTTTGAATTTTTAATGTGGATGCAATATACATACATGAAAATTAACTTTGGCTGTACATACATAATGACCACCAAAGATAAACAACGTTAATGTGCGCATTGCGCACCCCTTTCTACTTTCGTATCTAAATGGACGGAAGGTAAATGTGTAGGCACTAAAATGTAGGTAGCAGAAAAGCACGTTACTTGTGATAAGGTTGGTGGTGGTGGAAGCTCGGGCAATCGGCAAGTCAGGTAGCACAAAAATGATAAAATTTGAAAGTTAAGCTTTGGACTGCTATGAAACAAGCATTTGAAGAACATTTCGGATAACCGTATTACGTAAAACTGATGGGAGCACAACTCCCAAAGTGCAAAACAACCACCATCGACTTTTTCAACAAGTTCCACCGGTTTCATTTTATGTCTTTTTTAAGGGAAATGGGAATTTAGAAGAAGGTTTTTTTTGTTTACAATGAAACAAATTGCTAGGTTCACGGAGAAACAGTCATTTTATTGTCCTTCAGTGTGAACGCCGACATTAAGGAAAGGATTAAATTATGAAAATTATTATCATCATCTCTGTTATTACTGCTACGCACAGGCGTGTGAAGATAGGAAG
>JAHZNB010000808.1:0-23265 GCA_027744295.1 Callyntrura guangdongensis | reverse complement strand
TCTCAATGACGAAAATAAAGTCGACAATTACAACGATGAGAAGAAGTGAGTGAAAAAGGATTCCAAACAACTCACGAACTTGATCGTAACCAAAAAAAAATCTTATATGTAGCATTATATCTAAAAACTATCAAACAAACCCCTCTCGTCATATAATAACTCTACCCTTTTTTTTACAACGCCACCCCAACAACCAAGAAAGCGAGAAAAAACCGATCAAAATCATCATCAACATTGGTATCAAGAAAGACTTGAGCAGCAGCAGAAGCAGATATCCCACGGATGGACTTCTCGTATTTTACCTCGTTTCTTTATCCTGCCAAAAAATCGTACGTGTAAGCGAGCAGAAAACATGAAAGAAGGGAAAAAATGCTCTTCTCTCTCTCTCTCTTTTCCAACCTACTACTATACCACGCGTTCCCTACCTTACTAACTAACTGTCATTGAACAATCACGATTTTTTTCTTCGCTGCTTTTCTTCTAATATTAACCCCAATACTCACAAAGTCCGCCTTATCATCACAAAACTTTACTCTGCTGCTGCTGCTGTTCACTAGAAACTTAACAAAGATATGCACCCGAAAGTAGAAACAAGAAAAAAAAACCAGTAAAAAAGGAATGCAGCAGGAGCATCATCATCATAACTAAAAAAAATCATGATTGATCAGTGTTACATTATTGGGAAGATCACACACAGCCACACCACTAAACACGATTCGAAAAAAAAATATGCTGCCCTTTCTTAAAATTCCATTTGAATGACTCAGAGACCTACCAAAAAAACTACCTAGCAAAAAAAAAAACGATTATTAAAAAATCGCAAAGGACTTTAGAAATATAAATCATTTTAATCTCTTTTCACAATACCCCACCACAAACGTAATATTATTGCACACCTTATATCTATCCGTTTCTGGCAAAAGAAAATTAGAAATGATAAAAAGAAAAAAAGTAGAACCTTATACCCTACTACACGAGTAATACAGATAATACGAGCCCCTTCGCGCACACCATATATGAGCATTCACACACCACTCTACAGCAAAAAAAGTCAATTAACACCGTTTTAATTAATTCCATCCCGTTGTTGCTCCCGAAAAAAAAATAATCCTCCTCTCCTCAGAAAAGAATCCTACATACCCGTATAAGGTCACAAAATAAAAGACTTAACATCATCACCCCGATTATTTCTTCAACAAACCCTGCGCGAGCATTACAATTATCACCATCAACGCGTTAATACAATCAACAAAAATTTAATAATAATATCTCGACAATAATGTGTCCCGTTCCCCACCTCCTCCTACTTCTCCTGATTTTATCCTATTTCCTCATCAACTCATCAAAAAGGCAAGGCTACACGACAATTCCTCCCAAAAAACATGGTTTTCTCATTTAGTCCGTCCTCGAAAAAAAATTGCATATCAAACATGCTTACTGATAAAACTGTTATTTCGAGACACATTTTTTTTGTTGGGGTTTTGTAAAATGGTTTGCGAAAGGTAGAGAGAATCTTACTATCAACAAACTCCCACCGCTACCTCACCATCATGCCTTTTTTCATTCTTTCTCAACAGTTTACTTACTTCCTGGCGAAAAAAAAACAAATCACAAAATTTGATAACTCGCGACGACTACGTGGTTTTAGTACATGATGTGCCCAAAAAAAATAAAATGATAAGTTATTATTCGAATGAGCGAAAACCTCTTATGCATAAAGTGATAAAAGTACACATATTTTCCCAGGTGGTTGCTGCATATGCACACACACACACACACCGACTAACAACGCGGACACAACAGGTACTACCAAAAAAAACGAAACAACGTGTATTTCGGTAATATGCTAAAAAAAAAACTCTACCACCATCATCACTCGTACTATAAAAAGCATTTCCTCTTTTAAACAGACAAAAATCCCGTGTAAAACTCCCAACATATTTCTGTTGAACAAAACTATACGCGATATGTAGTGTTTAACGAGAATAATATTCGATGCTTGAGCAATCAGAGAGAGAGAGACTTGAAGAAACGCACACACACTTATACTACCCAACAGCACAAAGCAAAAAACCTCGACGATGATAAAAAAAAGTTAAAGAAGTACCATGACGGTTCAATGAACACGTATCAGTAAATAAAACACATCCAACAAGAGATGCCCAATAAATTATGATTTTTTTTACGATGCGTTATTTTCGTATGAGAAAAAAAATTCGAACCAACAATGTGGAAAAAATGCAACATGAAAACGTATGAAAAAAAAACAAGACGACGACGACATCACAATAACGTAACGAAAAAAATGCAAGCGAGCAAAATGTGAAGAAAACGGGCCATCATCACCAAATTCATGTTAGCTAGCGTCAGAGTGTGTAAGAGAGAGAACGAGTCAGCGCTTAAATAATAGAATTTATTTTCGGGGAGTTATTTGGTTTATTTCACCTGCTGCCGCGCTGCCACACACGCGTTTATGTAACACAACCAAACAGCCAAGTGAAGGGAACAACAGCAGCGCAGCGCCATGATAAAAAAAAGGAATAACTTTTTTTTAACTATTGCATAAACCCCGTTCACTGCTCTTCAATCAATCATCACCACCAATAAACAGTACAAGTTACAGTACAAATAATTTCATGGCAGTAGTAGTATTATAGTGTGTGGTAGTAAAAAATATTAACTGACTAAAATTATTTTCAAATAAAAATTTAATACGTTTTCTCTCATCTCCTCTTCCCCCTCACCAAGCACAAAAATATCATCTCCACGTATCAAAATCATCATTATTACTGCATCGACAAACTGAACAAGCGATATATGATGAACATTTTGTTCTTAATTTTTGCGGCAGATGCGAAAAAGTTTACAACTTACTATTACTACACACATGACCGCATGGCATATAATAAATTGGTGAGTGTGTATATCCTCATTCATAGTTTTTCATTCATTCGGGCAAAATCATATACGTATGATGATGATATGTGAAAGAGTTTTGCGTTTCCTGCCGGCATCTCAACATCACAAACACCAGAGAGAGAGATGCAACAACTCAACTGACTTACTCTACAAATTACTCTCCACACTCAACTCAACTCACACACACACCGTCATCATGTCCGAACATACCACAAAGGAGTATTGTAGGGTTCAAAAAAGAAATGAATTAGAATTTCGTCGAAAAATACATAATAACGAGCTACTACTACCGAAAAGCGGTGGTGGTGGTATTGCCGGTCTATTTTAACGTAACAAAACACCTCCCTTTGAAATAAAATTAACGAACAAATACTTGTGCCGACGGACCGCTACTATACTCACATAACTCCCAATAATAGTAATATTGTAATAAAAATAAAATAAAAAGTTACTCTCTCAAGAAGCATAATTTCTCATCGCATCATCGTAGTGGTCGTCAATCCCCGTAGTACATATAAGCTTATAATATTAGTACCTAGTACTATGTACCCCCGCACACAAACACAGACGAGAGAGTTTTAATCGCACACACAGAGATAAACGATGAAACAATGAGATGCACATTTTCATCATTCTTCTAATCATCATCGCAGAGAGAGAGAGAGGAAGCATTAAAAAAGATGAAGAAAACCACACACACACATACAAAAACAATGCGATGCAAAACGTCTCTCTACCCAAAGGAGTACCCACACCACCACCGGTTTTCTTTTTAATCCGTCGAAAAAAAAACTCCTACTTAATCTTTATTACAACGACTGAAAAGCGTGGCATTTTCCCAGCAGCTATATTACAACAACGTAAATGCCCACATATATTTAGCGTAATAAACCATACAACTACATATGATGATGATGAGCAAAAAAAATATAACTTCACCACCACCGTCATCATCAACTGCTGCTGCTCTGCTACCACTTGTTGTTCTTCCACCGAAAAAATCACATACCAAAAAATAAGACTCTCTCTCAGTCTCTCTCGCCACTGCTCCCCCTGTTTTCATCCTTGGTCGACAACAATGCGTTTTTATATCGCTATTAACGTAGCAGTTGTTGTTTCTATTTTTTCCTCAGAAAAAGATCCTCGTTTCTCTCTTACCCATATGCAATACCACATCATCATTGCAATGCAGTTTTATCATCGTGCAGTGAAGATGCCATGCCGTAAAGAGAGAGACTCTGTTGTGTGTGTCTGACTATTATTACCTCACATGAATATATTTTCATTTCTACTGTGTGTCCACCAGACCATGAATCAATGATCACCGTGATCATCATTATTCTGTATAAACCACATTTTTTACGAAAAAAAAGTGTAATACCCAGATAGAGACAGAACGAACGAGAGAGAGAGAGAGAAATGAATGATGAATGAATGAATTGGTTTGTAAAGAAGTACAATAATTTTCACTGCTCAATGTACACCACCACTCCTACTGCTGCTGATGATCCAACAAGTCAGTCTAGTTTAAATACATATTATAGTAATGTCGGGCCTTTCCTCCTCTCCTCTCTCTCTCTCTGATCTCTTTCCGCAGATAATAAAACGATAATAATAAAAAAAACCGAATCACTCCACAAAAATGAACGTCTCTGGAAATATGTGTGTACACGATAATGATTATTATGGGGGTTCTGCCTCTCTCTCCCTCTCAACTACTTATGATAACTGATCCATGAATCTCATTATACCGGGATTCTTTTTATTGTCTTCTTGGCAGAAGCAGCCATATTATCATCATCGTTATCACGTACGACAATAATCCGCTTTAAGGCTTTTTTTCATTCCCTTCACAAGAAAATATTTTTTAAGAGGGAGAAGAGAGCGAGAGAGATCTAAATTAATACGGTAAAAAGACATACCCGCGCCCGATCCTCATCATTCACAAACCTCATCATTCTTCATTGTCGAGAGAAACGAGAGAGAGAGAAAAAAAACCTGATGACAGGATCATTGCTACTAAAACGATCTGTATTTGTGTGCGTTAGACCTCACACAAGGAAAATATATATATAGAGAACCGTTTTTATTTTCACGAACAAGTGCAAAAGAAAAAGAACCACCACCACCACCGCATGTGCTTATAATAGTGTGTTATTCCTGAGAAATCGATTGAACTCGCCGGAAAGTTTCTGAACAGTTGATGATATTCTCATGCATACATACAATGTCTTTCTTTCATCGCTTTTTCCACCGACGATACCGCCACAGCAGCAGTAATGATGACGACGACGATCGCGATCGTGTCGTTTAAAGTTTTCCGAGTGTGGAAAAAAGTGAAAACCACAAAAAGCTGTAAACAGTTGTTCAACAGAGACTTATAACGTATTAAAGAAGAAAAAAAGTTACAAGTTTCGCAGATCATTCTCTGCTTTGAAGTTGGTGAAGAGGGGGTGCGCGAGAGAGTAAAACTCGAATGAATGAACAATTCGGAACATTGATCCTCATCATCATCAACAACAAAACATAATATCGCTGTTGCCCTTTCTTGCCTTGACTGCTCTACTACTCCTTCCTACGAATGATCGAGAGAATGTTAAAAGAGAGCCGGCGATTATTAACTGCTTCTTCTTCGCCGATCCGAAACCAACCAACCACGATGATATTCTCATCATCATCAATGAACGAACCAATTAATAAAAAAGTACATAATTCTCTTTTCCTCTCGTTAATACCATATTCCGTCTGACAAGAGAGCATTCTCCGGTTCATTGCGCTTCATCTCCTCTCCCCCACCACCACCACGCTACCTTTTCCTCCCGTTTCATTCTGCAACCGATTATACGCATCTGTGTGGCAAAAATCATTATTAAGAAGAGTTTCAATTCTATTCCAACGCACACACGAGAGTGGGTATTACAAGAAAACGGGGTAACTTGTAACGCCCATGACTCATCCAAATCCCCAACCCCCTCAAAAAAAAAAGTTCTTGAAAGTTAAAAAAAATTACTCGCAAGACGCACATTTAAATTAAGTAACAGATGCGAGGATATTATGCATGTAGGTACTATCACTCTGCCGGTCCAACGGGGAATTCGCGTGTACACTTGAATATTATTATCTATAAAAAAATTATACGATTCCAATTTCCATTCTTGTTCATAATAAATAGCAAACGTATTATCAAGCGAGTAGCGCAACCCCACCACCAACACGACCAAAGCAAAAAGATGTTCCTTCAAACTTACCCATATATATCCTGCGGTAAAAACGAAAACCCAACAAAACCCGTCTCCAAAAAAGAACGAAGGGGTAATACGAAAACACCAGCAGCAAACACACACTATCAGAAAAATTCTCTCTTGATAACCTCAAGTATAAATAACTTATCCAATACAAATGTGTATCCAACCGAAAATGGTTATTGGATCATAAAATTGCTTCCGGGAATACAATAATAACACTTTCCCCGCGTTTTAATCATCATCCTAGCCTGTTCTCGAATTAGTTCGATTTCCGTTCCATTTTACATACGAGGACGACGACCGACAGAGATATCCACTACTACTACCACAATATAAAACCACACGAATCTTCCTATCAACTCTGCATAAAATCGTTTAATCCTCCTTCTACCCGCCACTCAAATACACAAAAAAGAGTGCATTTCCAGAGAGTAAAATTCCCTCGCGGGTTTACTTTTTAACAACTGTACAGAAAGCTAACCCCTCTCTTTAGATAAAATAAATCCACCTCATATGTCGCTCATATATAGTAATAAAATTCAACCCTGCAAAAAGGCTCTCCCACATTCCAAAAACGCAAATGCGCGTCTTTTTCTATTTTAAATGGAATAACACCAGGGTTAATAATAAACAACAGAAAAAATACTTTAATCTCTAGCGATAGTGACAAACAGTGCATCAACAAAAAAGCCAAAAAGCAAACCACAAAGAAACGATAGCATATAAAGAAAAATTGTCAGTGACAGGAGTAGTAGTGCCTTAGAGAATAAACATTCGTTAATACCCGCCCGACAAAAAAAAACATCAACCCACACATAAATGGTATCAAACACTGCGCTTTTACAATATTTGATGATAAGCAAACCCCCAAAAGCAAGTCAAGTCAGTCACCATTTATATTCCCCCTTTTCCCAGATTTATATTGCTCCTTCTATCAAGATAACGTTTCCCAAAAGTATGTAGTTTTGACAGGCGCACATTTACAGAAACAAATGTGCATTAAAACACGCGCATAAATTCAATGCAATACTACTGACATTCGGGATTACATGCAAGTGAGATAAAAAAAACCAAAGCAGAGAGAGAGAGAGATCAAAAAAGCAGCACGCCACTCTATCTGTATCTGTCGCATTCTCTGTAATGTAACCCATCCTCTTTCTTGTTTGAACGTCAATTTCGACGCATAAACCAATTTTTAAAAATTAAAACATCATTCAAATTAAGTAGATATGTTTGTTTGCTATTTGTGCATTACAAAAAAAAAGTCAATAAACTACACGGCCATTTCATGGTAATACTAAAAAAGGAGCTGTGCGCTGTAATCAATGACAGGGATCATCTATCTAAATCCAAAACAGCATCAGTAGCAATACGCTCCATAATAAAAAGTTTCTCCATGTCGAGCAAGAGCCTCCTTCCACAAAATCAAACATCCAGCATGATGATCAGAATAATATTCAAAACTACGAGAGATAACAATCCCCCATACAAGCTTTATAATCTCATTTCCAGCGTCGCACATGCAGGAACGGAGCAACAGGAGTAGTAAAGTAATGCCAAACAATAATAATTATGATGACAAACTTGTTATCAATGCTTGTCCGGCGGAAGTAGGTCAACCACATATAAAAACAGATAAGCTAGTTGTGCTGCTGCACAAAATTAACAACCCAATAAGCCATAATAACCCGGAGGAAATCCCTGTGTCGTCCTACATATTATTTACCGCCAACAACATCACCACCACCATCAAAAACATTGACCATTTCCCCGAAAACAGACTCACAGACAGAAAAAACCACACATTTAGCAGCAATACGATGAGTAAAACGATATGTGTGTACGATGTCGTTGTCATCGTCCGAAGGAACCCGATAAGGCTACCCACATCCTCCCGTCGAGTATAAATGCAGATTTTCTTCGATTTTTTTTGAATAAACACGTCGTTACCATCGCCACCCATCAAACCATCACCACAAACTCAAAACACACTTGCGCGCCACGTTGTTCTTACAATACTTGGTAGCGACCATGGTAGTGGTTGGTTGGTTGGTTAATGGTTATACTGGTTATTACTAACTGCTGCTTTTTTCGCGGCGGCAGTGGTGGGTGATGATGATGATGGTAGTGTCATCATCATTATCATTTACAACAAGCTTGTTCATATATTGGTAATATATTTCTGGTCGAGTTCCTGTTAACCGGTACTCTCCTCTGCTCTGTCATTCATGTGCATCCGTTTAATTCATAAAAATGGAGCCCGGTGGTGATGATGGTGGTGGTCGTGGTGGTGGCGTGTCTCATATACTTCCCCTTTACATTCTCTCTCTCTCTCTTGGCGCTGTCCAAGCGCTTGCTTGCACACATGGACGACCAACACACCATCGGCATCATCATCACACACAACCACCAGTACTCTTTTTTCTTCTCCATAACGTATGCTCCATTTCATCACAACCACAACATTGAAATTAATAGCGTCCTCCACAAACGTCCGGTGGTATGGTGTTTGTTGATACACACAAAAACAAGAGAGTCGCAGCCGCTTTTCTACTTCCTCCATTTCCCTGCCAAAAAAAGCCAAGCCACCAGGTTAATAAGCCAAAAAATATGAAGGGAGTCCACAGTCCACACATACGCAATGGGGCATATTAATGCACAAACCGGCACGCGACAAGGGTAGCATAATTATTTCCCCGGCACATGGCACATTTTTACTACGCGAGTAAACAACCACGCAACACGCTTCTTCCTTATCCATATATATATTTTTTCCCGTTCCTCTAACATGACTGTGATGAAATGACGATGTGCACCACTACCAACTGCACGATTTGGTTGGTTGGATAAAAGAAAAATTGTGCCGGGTGCATATGTATTGACGCATAATATATACTTGTACGTAAAATAGACTTTAGAGACTATAGTGAATAGGATCAGAGAAGCCAGGCGTATTTAGAGGAACGCAACAGCTTGCACACATCACTTTACAATCAATCGCCTTTTAATAAAGGGACCTTAAACCTTATTTTTTTTTATTTTCCAGTAGCACGTTTCTGAAATAAGAGCGTTTAAAGAGCAGAAGAAAAGCAACTGGTGTTTTGTAGTAATACTACGATCATCAAAATGTGAAAACAAACCTTGATTTTTAATACACACATGGAACCGATTTCAAACATGACGGCCGGGTGCAAAAGAAACACACGGTGGTAGTGGTGTGGATATTTAAAAATCCACACATTTTGAAAGAGAGTATAATCTAAGAACATGTTTACGCTAAAAGCTCGCCAACGCAGGCAAATTGCAACAGACTGCATGTCGCCTTACAAAATTACACCGGGGTTTACAATACCCCAAAATTACTATGGCAGTCTCTGACACACATGGAACCGATTTCAAACATGACGGCCGGGTGCAAAAGAAACACACGGTGGTAGTGGTGTGGATATTTAAAAATCCACACATTTTGAAAGAGAGTATAATCAACAGTATATATATGTGTGTAGTATGCATGAAAATCTCAAGGATATTTCGTTTGACCTCATCAACCGTACAACAGCATTTGTTTGACAGAGAGTCCCTCTCTCTCGCCATATGGGACAAAATCCAGCTCGTGTTGAATTCTCTTTAAACACACAACAGTACTGACCCTTTTTACACAAGAAAGAAAGAATAATACACGAGTAAAAGAGAATGAGAGAGAAACTTGATGATCTTTCTCTCTGGTAATCACACGAGGATGCGATGGCACGGGCCAAAAAAAAAATCTGTCAGGAAGGAAATCGTGTACAGTTATGCAGTAAGGATGACTATGATGAGAAAATCCCATACAACCACGGGAAAAAATATATTATATCAACAAGCTGCTGTATGGGTTTACATGTATTCGTATCCCTGTAGCTTATGGGTATTAAAAACGTCCTTTTTCCCATATCCCCCCCAGTTTCACATCTGCAGTTTCACACACAGGCCAAAAAAAAGGAAGATCAACAAGCGAAAAGGGACCCCAAAAAGCCTTTTTGTAAAGAATATTATATAAAGCTTTACAGGAGATTTTCACACACAGGCCAAAAAAAGGAAGATCAACAAGCGAAAAGGGACCCCAAAAAGCCTTTTTGTAAAGAATATTATATAAAGCTTTACAGGAGAGAGAGAGAGAGAAAAAAGCTGGAAAACATCTGCTCCTTCTGTTTGAAAAGACCACGAAAATAAAAGGAAACCTTTCTGTTTGAATGAACCTGAGAGGAAAGAGCACCACTGGTGCTCTCTGTACAATTAAAGGTAACTCGTACTACTTCTCTGCACTTTTGGGGATCTCGAAGGGACTTTCATACTTACCCCTGAGGAGTTTTAAACCAAGAGAGGACTTGATATAGCGAAACATCTTGCAGCACTACTACTAGTTTACTATAGTGCTGCTGCTTGTTGATTCTCAACCAAACGCATATGCTGCACACCTTTTCGACAATCGATATAGAGAAACCGGCTTGTAAACCTACAAAGTATACGGAAAACTGCAGATGTGGAACAAAAACACACGGCGGCGGCGACGGTGGTGAGAAAGGTGTTGTTGCTTCATCAACTGTACATATTACTACGCTCATCATTTAGCGCGCATCTGCTTGCTGCTGTTGCACTGCACTGTTCTCTCTCTCTCTCTCTAGTGCACTGTTTTCAGTAACCAAGATAAGCGCTGCGCTTGTTGCTTCCAATCCAACAAACCTGGACATTTTCACAGAGTGCATCACCACCATGATTATCAAGCTGTAGTAGTAATACTCAATTTACTACTACTTTTTTTACGGCGAGCTGCTGCAGTTGTTTACTACTATCAGACAGATAGACATGTAGAGCGAGAGAGACGAAAAAATGACATAAAATAAGTCGGTTATATTTACATACGGTGAGAACAGAGAGATATGAATTGTCGGGTATTGATAGCATAAATACTCGTTTTTTTAAAAAAAAAAATTATATAAATTATATTAAAAGTGTTTATCGAGGAGAGAAAGAGACGACGGGTAAACGAAGACGATAACAACAGCTACGAGAGAAGAGGTGGAAATATCACGACGACCGAGTACTTTACGTGTGCTTATATTCCATGACCCATCCAACTACGTAATACTACCTTACTACACGAAACCAATTTACAACGACTACACCAACCCAACTCTCGTCAAACTAAATCCAACCTTTTTTTATCATTTTAATTTAAAACCAACCCCAATCTATCCCACTTTTTTTGTTAAAAAAGCGTACAAATGATATTTCTCCCTCCTTTCCTTCCCGGCAGAAGGAGATATCACTTTTTTTTAAAAAAAAACCTAACCTGGAGCGTATCATTATCACCAGAAAATGATCTTGGTTTCGTTCATCTAAAGAGAAAACAGGCTTCTTCTTCGGAAAGGCATCGTGCCAAGTAAGCATACCTTGAAAAATAAAAAGAGATCCTCTGGACGAGTAAAACGAGAAGCGTGCCAAAAAAAAAGATAGACAACACTTCTAATTTCCAGCTGCCTAAAGGTATAATATATTTCCTCTCTCTCTCTTTTCTTGCTCTCGGCTCTTTGTTTAAGTGTTTTCAAAGAAAAACCAATCCAGCTACTAGTATTACGTTACTTCCAGGATATTATGCTCTAGATTTTCACGAGAAAAAAAAATCCTTTTTATTCAAACGCAAAATAGTTCCATTATTCTCTCTCTCCCCCACCACGCACCACAATCATCCCGATCGTCATTTCCCACACATCAACGAACCGAGAACCCAAAAGGAGCGAGCGACACACAGAGAGCTTTCCCTTATTAAACAAACTACGCCTGGTAAAAAAGTCCTTGAACCAAGAAAAGAGCCACCTCTTCAACCGGATCGCCATCATAAAAGCAACAGTTTTTCCCATTGAGCAACAACGACACTCAAACAAAGAAACACCAAAAAAAAAGAGCTCCATTGCAGTAGTGTCGCGATCATTCAACAGGAGAGAAACCACAACATCCGATTCTACTCAAGAAAGAAAACGAAGGAAAAAAAAATATCCGCGCAGCTTTTTATGTTTCCTCCACAAGAAAAACACCATACCTTCCTCCCTTTAGATTTCTCACTTGCGTTCCAACACAACACTCACAAGCTGCAAAAGCAATATACGGCATAGAGCAATCCATCTTTGATGGCGATCATCTGCCCTCTCTTGCTCTCTCTCCTATGCACTTTCCCAACAAGTTTTGTCCATTTGGTCTTGGTCGCCGTCGGTCGACTCAACAGGCCTTTTGGCTACTTCACCGTGGCACGTGTCACCGGAAATACAACCTACACACACATGTGTGTATGTGTACCGGTCACTCAACACACACAAGCTTCAAATCTAAACAGCAGCAGTGTCTATCGTACAAGTTCATCATGATCACGAAAAATATGTTGATAATCAGTGTGTGCAGCTGGATAAGAAGCAAGCAACAACCATTCATTTTCATTTTTCAAGCTTTCGCACACACAGATGCGTGCACCGTGCACTTTAGTATCTTTCCCCCGTCGTATCGCCATCATGTTTCTCTGCATATGTCCTCCTCCCATATCACATCAATTTCCTCAACGAAAAAAAATGAAGAAGAAAAAAAGCTTTAGCATTTTTGTACACAATCAAACGCATTAAACCGAATATTTAAGAGAAAAAAATCACTCTCCATCTGTCTCTTCACGAATTAAATTAGCTTGTTTAAAGCCAGAAATTCCACCGCCGACAACAACAACAGGACTACTTAGTAGCCCCATAATTTTGATTAGAAGAACGTTAAAAAAAAGCGTAATATGCACGCGTGGTATGTCGATGACGGCACGACGTCGCGTCGTCGTCGACGACGAAGACACCATATTATATCCCGAAAGAATGGAGTTGCAGCACACATCCCCATTACCACCACCACCACAAGTAAGTCGTGCAAAGAGATACTTTAAAACCGTATTATTAAGCTACAACGATGATTACTAAGCAGATAGATGTTTTAAGCAGTTAGCACAGCGAATAAAATTGTCATGCAGCAGTACAGTGAGTAATAGACGCGTCCACATTTTAAACCCACACGTCCGTCCTTCTTCTAAAAACTAACGTAATAATTTCATTAAAGAATCTCCTGTTTTAAATACTGTCGTCGTCTCATTCAAAAAAATATCTTAAAAAACCATTATTCGCGTTAAAGGAAGAAAAAACTGATCATTATCACGTAACACGTTTAATATAAAATAATCGTCGTGCTGCACATTTTCGTTTCTCCCATGATGATCATCCGCTACAAAGTATGTTTTCTTAACAAAAAAGAAAATGTGAGATGCATTAATGCATGCGTCCTGTTTTTAAGAAACAGTAGCGTCTTTCCTGTTTGTTGTTGTCCAACGATAATCAGAAGGGAAAAAACTAACCCTATCGAATAAGATGTAAAAATATATAAAGAAACAGCGGCACATTAACAGGACTAATACGCTACTACACAGTAAAAAAACCGCTTTTCGTTCTCTATTTCCCCTTCTTCCATACAATCACCATCATGAATCTTGTCTCTCTACAACGACGTCGTCATCATCGTCGTATCGTTCCTCCTTCCTCCTTTACCCACTTCTAAAAAAACATCATCTTTCATTGAGAATTTCCGGTCGCGTCCGTCCGTCGTGGTCGTGTCTTACAACTTATGTTGTTTAAGACGACCAACGAGAAAGAAAAAAAGTTAGCAGCAGCAGTACACTAACATAAAAAAAAGCTCCAAAACAACTGGGAACAATAATAATAAATGCGTCCACACAATATAAAAATCGTTATGCTCAGCAGCAGTGTAATGTGTAAAAAAACAACAAGAAAACGAACCGTCACTGAAAAAAGGGGTTGAAATTTTTTCCCTTGAATGATGATGATACTATATATGCTGCTGTGTATAAGATCCCTTCGCGTCGTACGTAAGAAATTTTTTAGCACATATTATAGTAATAATAATCATACGAAAAATGCCCAAGCAGACTTAATACTACGGTAAAAAAAATAAGAAGAAGAAGAGACGCGAGAAAGAAGAAAAAAGGGTGACGCACTTCATCTCTCATCTGGAACCATTTTTCCCCTGCTTCTCTCACAGAGCCACACGAAGTTGTTGCATATATGAGTGTGTGTGGTGAGAGCTCTCAATGGTGATGATGACTTTTTAAGCCATATAATATGATCCGAAAACGACGTTGATGATGATGAGAACGCGCATATAGGCACATGTTGAAAGAAACAACACAACAACAGCAGCACCACCAACACGGCTTCTTACACACGGCTTGTCTCGTTCTGTCGCGTTTCTTCTCGAAATAAAAAAAAGCTCGAGTTTCTTGTTGCTAAAAAGTACATTTCTCCTTCTCCGTACTCACACAAGAGAGAGACAGGGAGAAAAGAAGTTTGACACAAGACGTTTCCTTTTTTTCGTACGTACTTGTCAACTTGACAAGATTCTTGTAAGAATCGCTACATATACAACAGCTTTTTTTTGGTACAAATAGTCTATACGCTACTCAAGGAGTACAAAAAAGTCAGTACCTTTTCGAATTCCTTTTTGTTTCTTCTTCTGAGAGAATCTCTCTCTCTCTCTCGTTAAGAGCACCACGATAAAAAGTGATTTCAATATTAAACCATGTAGCCGAAAAAGAAGCCTTACATAACAACGCAAACGCCGATTCAACGTTGTGGTGAGTATAAACAATGAGAAAAAGGAAACCACAAAATACACGGCGATGATCATGATGACGACGACATCGACGCAGATAAAAAAAAAAGATTTCCTCATCTGCTTTCAATCTGGTATATAGACTTGTGTTCTTTCCCCCCGCGCGACGACTAGGTAACTACACAAGCCAGGTCATCATCAAAAAAAGTATGTGATTATGTGCGAGAGAGAGAGAGACATCTCATCATGCATGCTTGTTCACTACCAAGAAATTACATATAAAAATCTAACGTGTTTACTGGTTTTAAAGACGCGTCTTATTATGTACTTGCATAATAACGTGTTCGTTTATTGTCCCCCTTGAGAGATTACTTTTGAATGAACACAGCAAAACGAGGGAGAGAGAGAGAGAGGAGGAAAAAGTAACGCACCAGCGCAGAGCATTTATGAAAATGTACCTTTCCTCCTGACCTGCAAATTGCTCCTTGAGAAAATTCAGAAAACACACCAAGTAGAACCATCATGATAATTCGTTTCCAGAGAATGGAAACAGGTGCTCTGCCTCTTGAAAACGCACCACTACATACACTATCCCATTTTGTTTAAATCTTTTTTAGTCTTTTATCATCATAACTTATATTTCAAGTTGAGAAGAAACAAAAAAAATATATTTTAAGCATCATCATCAAAGTGAGCAGCGAACCCGTGAAGAACCACGAAAAGATGTATAAAACGCTACACAACTAATAAACCAGCCAAGCAACGCTGTACACAAAACACAGCAAAACGCAAAAGGTACTCACCAACCACCACCACCACGAAACCAAGAAAAAAAACTTAGGTCACGGTCAATGAATTTTTTCACGAAAAATAAAATATTTCGTACAAGTATGTAACATTTCCAGTCAAAAAAGTGAAATGTTTTTCCCCTACTCCACCATCACACAACAACAGACAACGAGAGAGAGAGAGAGAGAAACAACATTTGCCACACCACCACCGCTACAATTGCTTATAGAACCGACCGGTAAAAACATTTTACACTAAAAAAACACACACGTATATAAAGTGCATGCATGGTCATCTATTTTAATGCATCCCCTTAAGAAACTCCACCAGGTGTGTGTGTGTTTACCTGTGTGCGTTAGCGGAAATATTATATTAGTCGTGTTTCTTCATACACACAAGTTACATAACTAGTTATTTTTTGAACGTAACCTTTTTTCCTAACACAAGCAAACCACCGGAGGAAATAAATAAACCTATGGCACTTTAGGGGCTATATACAGAAGAAAAGCGTTATTTATTATTACAAACAACCAACCTACCTACCTATCCATATTATAAATTGTATTAAGAGAAAAGCACGCCAAAAAAGAACGCACACACTTAATTCATTCGCCATCAAGCAGCAGCATATAGGATCGCGTTTTTCTTAATCGTGGAGATTTTAGCGTTAAAATGGTTGATAAAACGGGTATATGCCACTTCCTTTACGGTGTTGTGTTGCGAATATGAGCACACCAACGAAATATTATCTGACCGGTACGGACGGTGGTGGTAATGGTTAATAAACGTGGTGCATAATGTGGGTACGTTTTGCTGACCGATATCATGTAAAGGAGTTTTAGCATAATACCGGTATTCAAACAAAACTCCTACACGAGTACTTCTACTACTACTACTACAACAACAACGCCACTTCATTCAGAAATTTTTTTAAATGCTAAAAAAAAGTGTGGCAGATGCAACCAAATAGAAGAAGACCAAAGTGTAGTGATGATGATGGTGGATATATAGCAGGTATATATACGTTACTCACCACACACAAATTTAATTATTTGTTCTCCTACCTGTGAACCCCCAGCTAACAGACTTCTCCTTCTTTCTCCCTCTCATTCTTTGTGCTTGTTCGCAAACACACACACACACACATCATGATCGTCATGCAGTCATTCATCCATCCGTATTTCCTTCATTAAACATGCAAACCAGCAGCAGCAGTATTATAAGTATCAGAATAGTTGGCAGATTTTTATTTCAGCGAAAAAAATTATTATAATGATGCTGAGGAGAAGCAGAGAAGGGTGAAAAAAGGGGGAGTATTTACGTTGCTACACTACCTTATTATTCATTTTTAAGAAAAAAAAAAGTTTGAAGAAGGGGACGAGAAAAAGACGAAATGCAGGATACCACTTTGCCACTGATTTTTTTTTATGTACACTAGTAAAAATGTATAATAATAATTTTTGGGACTGTTTCTTAAGTTTGCGAAACAATTTTGCGAACAAAAACTCACTGCTGTGCTGCAGATGACATCGTGTGCTTGAAAAAAAAATATATTAGACTGTTGCTACTGCGGGGTTGTTTGAACTATCATGATGATGATGATGATGAGAGAGCGACATGATGATACGGCAGAAAAAAAAATCCTTGAACGTACAGGAAAATAGGTGTCTATTTTTGTCAAGAAACAAAAAGGTGAGTTTTTAAGTTTACATGCAAGCTAGAAATAGAGAGAAAAAAAATTAAGGTTGTCGACTATACGAGAATCATTACTATATATATGTGTACTCTCTCTCTGTCGTCCTGTCATCAACTCGTCATCATCATCCATCACAGTTCGGGGATATGCATACATGTATATACCATATACTTACTATCCCACTACTCGCCCGTCATCCCAGTAAGTCAAAACGTTGAAAAATAGGCTTGGGAAAAATAATGAGGGAGTCGCGTAGTATTTAGATTTATTTACCTATAGACACGATCTTTTTAGGACGACGACGGACGACTTGCGACATGGTGGTGGTGGTGGAGAGGGCCAAAAAGGATTTTTGTTCTGTCTCTGCAGACAAGACAAGAGACAGGAAATCTCAGTTTTTTTTATTCATTATGTATGTGCAGTTGCTTGTCTTGTTTGAAAACTACACCACCACCACCACTCATTATTAGGTTTGACTATTGACCATGGATAATATGACAGTGTGCTGCTGCTGCTCATATCATTTTCATATCGTCGCAGTCAACATATTATAATATTTTTAGTAACGTACGTGTAATGAATGAGCAACTTGAATTATTTGCTCAGACTCGACATAACATGATCATGTAAAGAAAATCATCTTTCAAGAATAAACATTACAATAACACGAATCGCTTGAACAAAGAACCGTCATGATAAAAAGCTAAACATCCGGTGCTATTACGAGAGTTTCTCCGTGTCTTATGATTACTAATAAAAAAACGTTTAACAACATACACGTTTGAGCAAACACGGCTGAAAGAGAGATATTAGGTTTTAAAGCTTGTTCGTTAATTTCGCGTTACGATGCGAAAAAACGCCAGAGGTTTTTTTGTTGTGAGAACGGAGCACTTAAAAAAAGCGTTCTCTCTCTTGCTTTATCTGGACATACAGCAGCAGACGATATATTTGTTGGTGAACGAGAAAAAATGAAAGTTATGATGGGCTTTTTATATATACCTGATGAATGGCCGATAACAAAGTATCAGCGGGATTTTAACGAAAAAAAAAATGAGCAGAGTTTTAGAGGTTTTAAAATAAATATGTTTTTCAAACGAGGAGGTGGAGATTTACATGTCATCATAATCAGCAACAAAGAGATAAAAGCGATTTTTTTTCTGCGAGTTGTTCAAGAAAAATGTCTTACTTAAGCAGGACTTGTCAAAAAAATATTTTTGGACGATATTATTTACGAGAGAATATACTTTGTTCTCATTGTCTTGTTACGGTACAGTTCAGGCACAGTTATGCAAAAAAAATATCATTTTTGAGATAAAAGTTCAAAAATTTTACGAAAAGGGAAACAGAACTCCTGCGGATCGTGAGACCAAAAAATAGTAAGTAGCAATCTCTTGTGCTTACTAACAACGATCGAGCAAACACAGAGTGCTATATAGTTGGAAGTAGCAGCACCAAAAGAGCTGTTTCTGGAGTTAATGCGACCGTTCAAAAAGTAAACGGAAGTTTGTTGTAAGGAACTCGCTGCTACAGTAGTAGAGAGAGCCCTCACACCGGCCCCCAACAGTGTCATTGTTGAGGAGGAGTAGGAGTGGGAGCACTATTATTATTATCATCAGTTTTTCCTTTTGTTTGAACATATCGTACGCCTTTTTTCTTTGCTGATACTGATGAGATAGTACTTCCTTCCTACTTGACAATGCCTTTGATCAAGACTTTTCAGAACACGTTTCTCATTGTGTGCATGCTGGTCAGTGTGGAAGATTTAGAGGAAGGAACACCGAGGGAGAAATAAGAGAGAGCGAGAGTAGGACCATTCTGTACAGAGGATCTCCCTCAACCACCAGTCCTCAATCAACCACTAGACTTTTATATAGATACGGTATCAATACTGTCGTATTGGTCAAGGAAGTATTTTGGTTACACTCAAGTGGTGGTGGTGGGATTTTTACAGCACACAACTATAACTAACCCCGTGGTGATATGGTAGTATGATTTAGTAGAACGCTATATTTGTGTGGAATGACACCGGATTCCAGAAATTTACACAGAATACAGAGACTCTAGCTAAGCTAACAAAAAAATCCATGAAATTTAGAAGGAAAAGGAATTCCTGGAGAAGCAAACAAAACAAGATAGACAGAGACGATTTTATGACGATTACATAACACCACCATCACCACCAACACCCAATAGTAAAGAGAGAGAGAGAGAGATTCTCCAGAAGAAGAAGGGAGCACATAAAAATCTCCGGAGAGGTCTCTTATGTTGTATACTTTTTCTTCACGCAAAACAGCAATAATAAATCTTAAGGCACACACACTGAGGTGGTTTATGACGCTGCTGCTTTTCACAAATTAGTTGTATGGTTGCTTTATGGACCCCAAAATGTTCAAAAACCTGAATGGGACAATATGAAGAAAAACGGGACAGTATTGAAAAAATAACGCAACAGAATAGTATTTGTCAAATCGCCACCCTGAGCAAAAAAATACGCACAAAACGTTAATGAAAACTTGAAAGTGACATAAAAGCTGCTGTCCTGCACACACACGAATAACAATAGAAGCGCAATAAAATGTAAGAACGAACCTGTAATAAACCCGTCTGTCTTTTTAAACTGGTCACACAATCGGGCACAAAAGAAGTCCACGCGGCGGGTTGTCTTCGTCGAATACAAACTGATTGATGAGAACTATCCTATATTTCAGGTGGGATACTAATCGCATTGAACCTGCAGGCATCATCCTAATCGTCATGATTTCTAGTACGACGTTGCTGAAATATCTCATTTAGGAGTAGTGACCAGGTTGACTCGAAGGATTATAATAAGGGACTTTTCGACTTCTTCTTTTTTTGTTGTTGTTGACTCTGCTGCTCCTGTTGGTGCAGTCAGAAAGGCAGGTATATATATAAGGTATCGTACGTGAACGTGACTGACAGGATACTTCTTGACGGGCAAAAGACGATATGATGTCGAGAGAAAGGGAAAAATGATATCGGCCGACTAATTACCTGTGAGCGTATAATAGAAAGAAAAAAACGTAACAAGTTTATTAGTCGTCATTCATGAGTTTCAAGAACTCACACAAACGAATACACTTACATGACACTTTTATTGACAGTTTTTCAATATTTCCAGTTTCCTCTCCTGATATCTCAATAGGTTTTCTGATAATGATCGTGTTTCTGCGTGTGTGTGGGAAGATACGCAACATTGATCACAGATTTGACAGAGATCGCCGAGATATAGTGAGTAGTAGTAGTGGTGTACAGCGCAAATATTTTTAGCCAGCGCTAAACATAATTTATTTTTGTACCTGAACAAAGAAAACCAAAGTTACACTTGACATTTTTTTGATTCCTTCACAATGAGATAGATTATTAACCACAGGAGGAGAAATCAACTTACGCTTCCAAAAATGTACTCCCAATACCAGACTGTCTGACTGACGTTAACGAGACAATCAAAAATCCTTCTTCTTTTCCTGAACACAGTGATGTTGAAGAAACGCACCTGAGAAAATACGAAAAGAGTGCAAAATCAGGTAGCATTCCCACCTACTCAGGAGGACTCTTGACGTTCGTCGTCGAGAGAAGAAGACGAGAAGGACCTGCCCGGTCAATCAACAGATCCCCTCCCTCAGCATCCGCACATCATTAGAATAATCTGAAGAAAGAAAAAACAACACGACACACATTTAACCTTTTTTATTATCGTATCCACTCCTACTTTTTCTACTACGCATAATAGGTAAATCCAGTCGTCGACCCGGAGCAGCAGGCCCTACACTCCCATAGGCACCTTCACACAGCTTAAACAAACAAAATTCCATCCACTCAAATAACAAAAAAAAAATTACACACTAATCCGTCTATCTATTGTGCCTGCACAATGAAACCAATTATTGGTGATAATGACCACCAAGAGGGTCACAGGTCCGACAGGAGTCGTGTAAAGGCAATTTTTTACGCGACACACAGTTTAACAACCTTTTTAAAAACTAGTAGATTGGCTTGATTTGACTGACTCACGACGGACGACGGTCTACAAACGAATTAATAAATGGAGACGAGTGTCTTTCACACGATCCACATACGCCTCTTAGTATTTGACGCTTGATTAGTAAATGGGATGCGTCACTAATATAATTATCCCAATTATTGTTGAGTTGAACTTACTACTTACCATCCTATTTTTATTATTTACGACGACAATGCTGGTAGTTTTGAGGAAAAATTAAAACACGTTGCACTTGACACTTGAATAACGACGAACCACATTCTTCAATAACTTTTCGATAATTAATAATAAATGTTGTTTAGAGTTGTAGCACACTGTAGTGCACGGTGGAGGCCGGTGCAGGTGGTCTTCAGACAAATCTTTATTTTGATACTTCGTCTCCATTATGGTATTTTGATAATAAACTGTATCAACTGTTTATGTTTACTGTTTACTTTGTTCCTCCCGCCTACTTATCCGCAGATACGATCACATGTTCACATTAAAATCACCACGAACTGATACTGCGACTGAATTAAATGCCATTTTAAACTTTCTTTTAATGCACAAATGTGTTTCAGCATTAACTTCTAAGAAAAAAGTGAAAAAAAAATCAAAAATATTTTTATCTATCATTCTGTAATTGTGTAAAATCGAAAAACTTGAGAACAAATCCTGTGATGATGATGATGATATTGATGATGTTGATTAGTTGTTTGATGATGAATGAGTAGGTAGGTTGATGGAGATGGAATAGCAAACAACCAACCTAACAAACCCAGCAAACAATACCACACACACTGATGGTCAATGGTGGTGGTGGCTGTTTAGCTTTTTCTGTCATTCTCGTACGCCAGCGCTTATTGCTGGATGTTCGTGTATGATTGTGTGAAATGATCGTATGATCTTTATGGGTGGTATAATGGTGGTAGTGGTGGCGGGGTGTCCGATGGTAATTTAATTATTTGTCTTAAAAAACCTTGTTTGTCGTGACAAATTAAAGTTCCTAAATGATTTACAATCACAAAATTACAAAATTGAACGTATTTAAAATATTGTTGGATTACTGAACACTGTACCCCACTAATAGATATTAAGCGATTAAAACATATATTGACTTAAATTGTAACATTTTTTGTAATAACTGCTGCTGTTGCTTGCTGGATGGAAGTTGTGGACCGTGGAGTTGGGATTGTAAAACATCCCTTTTGCGTGTAGATTAAAATTATGGACATTGACATATCATGTAAATGCTAATTTTGTGATGATGTAATTAACTATAGTATGCAAATAATTAAAACAAGAAATGGGGTTACGAAATTTTTGGATGGGCCCTTAACCATAAAATAAACATTAATGATGCGTACACGTTTTTATTAATCTACACTCAAAAAATGTAAAAACAAAGCATAAAAAAAATCCATTTTTCGTTGTTTTGCTGACAAGAAAATTTATGTTTTACACGTTGTTTAAAAAAATACTTTTACTAAATACTAAAATTACTGCAACAAAACACCCGGGTCCTTATTGCCTAAGCTGGTAGTGTAGTATATAATAGTATTTTTGCGAATACCAAATTTAGTACCAAAGTCTCAAAAATTTGGTACAGAGACAACAGTCAATAGTCGGATCCAGATGGTCGACGGTCAGTCAGTCAACGAACAATATAATCTGAATCGGGAAATTTATGCATACTAATTTATTTTAAATCATATTTACAGAAGCATTCATTACAAACTTTTAAAATTGGAAAAAGAGGAAGAACCTGGTTTTAAAGGAGAAATATGGTATGCGTGTTTACGTTTATAAATTTGATAAATTTATTTTACGAAGATGCATTGGTGCTTGCTACATCTAGTGGCGTTCTCTTATACTACATGCACGCATTATCCATCTTAAATGTGTTGCCGTCGTTGTTATCTTTGTTCTTG